>LPNX011012245.1:69746-132183 GCA_001517045.1 Pseudotsuga menziesii
CTAAGAGAAGGGCTCCCGGTGGTGTGCGTGGATTTTCCTAGAAGATCTCAAGCTGCATAATAGGTTGCAGCAGAACTATGTTTACTTTCTCAAGATATAATAGAAAAACCAGTTCCTGTGGACGTAGCTTCCCCCCCTTGGAAGTGAACCACATAAAATCCGTGTGTTGTGTGATTGTTTCATGTGATTGTGTTTACTTATTTGCGATCTGTTACCTGTTACATGAGCTTTGATTAATAGTTAATGAATGTATGTATGCTATCCTTCAGTTTGTAGTAATGTAGAAGGTTAAATGCGAGTCGGATGTGTTAAGTATTTTTCTTATGAGTTTATCAATGCTTGATTCAGACCATAACAGTTACTGTGTTAAGTGATTCCTGTATATCTAGTTCAACAAGTTGAGCACAATAGATGTTAAGCATAATAGACTGAAGAAGCATAAGAGAAGTTGTTTAACACCCTTGAGAATGTTAACTGAGGTATTATAAGAGAAAGAAAGCCGTTGGACCTTGAGATTTGGAGAGTCCTATTGAGTCTTACTATAGAAGCTATCGCAAGACAGAAAGGCGATATCGCACTGTCGGAGGAGCCAAGGTGTGGGATATCGCAGGTAAAGAGTCAGTAGAAGAAAAGTTTGCACATCATCCTAGAATCCGCGATGCGATAAGAGTCAGTTTTAAAGCAGAGCCAGCTGGGAGGGAGAAACAACGGTTATAGAGAGACTCAATTGGTTAAGTAGAATAAGGAGAACGTAGGATACTCCAGAACCTGGTTGAGGACACCTAAGTCTCCAACCAACCCATCCAAGATCACTTCGGGTGAGACTTCAGGCCATTCCATGGTCTGTCGCCGAAAGGGCCAGTGATCTAGGGGTTTTGTTGGTACATTACAGTAAACCTGGGTCTGCCCATAGTTACCAACAAATGGTTCCGTTGCCGGTTTTGAACAAATTAAAGAGCTAATGTTCTGTTGGCATCCTACTAAAGAAGAAATTAACCACTGGGTTGAGTCTAAGGAGAGAGAATTCGCTGAAAAAGAAACAAGAGTCCTAGACTGAGTACAGAGGACGGGTTACAAAAACATATCTTCACAGACCTGCATACAATATTTTTTGTAACCTATGCAAATGAGTTGTGCGATTGGTTATCAAAGTTGACTGATAAGAACATATTCAAGAAGAAAATGAACATTGTCTAGACATTGGAGCTGATTCACACCATGAAGAGCATTGATAATCCCATTTCACGAGTAGTAGACTTCTGGCTTGTGAGTTTGCTAGAAGGTTTCATTACAGAGTTCGCAGTTGATCAAAGAAAGAGTTTCAGCGAAGCAGAGAGGTACTTCTTCAAAGGATATCATGATAAGTACTTGAACTCTTTAAATTTGTCCCTTAAGATGTTATTACATGAAAAAGGAGTATTGGATATATTATCGGATGAATTAGTTAAGTAAGTGTAATGTCACAAGAGTTTGAGAGTGATTTTGAAGAAATTGGATGTACACGTAGCGGTAAGAAATATAAAGTAGATTTCAGATATTCCTTCTTTGAAGATAGTTCAGACAATACTAGAGAACAGATTCAAAATAATAGAGAAAGAACAGTAGAGGGTATCCCTTACCACCCTTATACCCCATAGAAAGAAACCAGGACTCAGAATAATCCCGCAGGAACTCCATCTAGTAGTTCACACACAGTACATACTACAGTTACACCACCAAGTGGTAGTAACACAGCAAACCAGAATCCACCATGTAGAAACAGAATGGGGGATGATATGAAATTACCTACCTTTAAGGGTACAGGGGTAGAAGACCTAGAACAACATTGGTTCCTATGTGAAGCTGTATGGACCATTAAACAGATCCAAGATGATAATACTAAACTTGTCAAGTTGGCCACTACACTTAGAGAATGAGCTTTAACATGGTATATGAAGTATACATCAGCACAGTCGAGAACGCTTGTACAAGTAAAGACTGCCATGATTAAGGAATTTAAGAAACCTAAGTCTGAGTCATAATGTATTATAGAACTTAAAGACATCAAACAGTTACCCATAGAGTCAGTATGGGATTTTGATCAGAAATTTAAAGCTCTTATAGACCAAGTTAGCTTTGCGTTTGCGCCGGAGCAGCATAAGGAATGGTTCATCACAGCACTACTCCCTCACATCAGACTTCCACTAATGCAGCAGAGACTCCATACACAGGATGAAGCATTGGAGATGGAAATGAAACTAGAGGATTCAGCTCTAGCTGAGACTAGTACAGGTATGACAAACGTACAGAATTAGTTAGCCAATCTCACTTTACAGCTACACGAGATTAAGAAAGGAAAAGAGGTTGCACAAGAATTATGGTGTACAAAGTGTAAAGGATAGGGCCACACTAAAGATAATTGTCCAGTATTTTTTGAGTATCTATCAAGTGGGGCTCCTAACCCCTTAGTACAGACCCAAGGGCCATGGTGTGAAATCTGTAGAACAAGAGGACATAGACCACAGGAATGCCCTTTACTTCAGAAGTATGTACAAACTCCTAAGAACTTATACTGTAACTTCTGTAAGTGAGTAGGACACGATGAAAATAATTGCAGAGCTTATGATCTCATGATAGAGAGAAAACACGACTTCTACAAAGTCTAGTCAGAGACACCAGGTCCAGCAGGAGGACTACAGTATGAACCGGCTCATGATGGCCGTGATGGAGGATTCAAAGGATGAGGTCGTGGTGGAGGCTTTGGCCGTGATGGAGGCTTCGGCCGTGACCATGAACCGATTATTTGTTACAACTGTGGAGCCATAGGACATTATGCTAGGGATTGTTAGAACCCTACTATGACATGTAAATATTGCAAGTCCTATGAGCATACTATAGAAGAATGTCCTATATTGATAGCCAAGATTAGGGACCCGAAGCCAGTAGTAAACCAGAATATTCAGCTTACTGCTGCTGAGTAGAAAGAACCAGAACCAAGAGTCAATATTGTGACTCGCAGCGATGCTTCTACTAGTAGGACATCGCAGGATACCGAAAAGAATACAGGTCCGGAGTGGGTGCATAAAGCCACTGATAAATCAACACCACTTGACCTGCAGAAGAACAAAGAAACGTTTCAGCAAGATAAAACTTTCTTTACTGAACCTACACCATCAGGATCGTAGGTATTTCCTTGTAGCGGCATACCGCAGCAACAACATTGTGGCATTAGTCCTGTTCAGACATCGTAGGCTACCACATCGGGCAGGTGCGAAGAAGATGAGTTGACAGGAAGTGTCCAATCCTTCCTGCGGAGTTTCTTAAAAATCATACGAAATGAGAAAGCTATCGGATAGCTTTAGCGCATCATAGACCAGTATCAGTAGCCTTCTTCCATGAACAGTGCACAACGTGCTATTCATAGTATTATGGGCCATACAAGAACATGAAGAGAAATGAGACTCACAGCGCAAATTGGAGAATTTGAAATGGATGAGGTAATCCTAGATTTAGGATCAGAGGTAAATGTTCTGACTAAGCAGACATGGGAACAGATGGGTAGCCCTAAGTAAGCTAGATCACCTATCCATCTGTGAATAGCCAATCAACAGAGGGTATCGCCACTGGGTCAATTACTGCAAGTACCAGTTGATATTGATGGAGTTCGCAACTTTGCAGACTTTAAAGTCATAGAAATCATTGGCGATAGTAGAACGTATCTATCTTTACTAGGTATCGATTGGGAAATTGATAACATGGTTGTTATCGAATCAAAGAAAAGACAAATGACCTTTGACGATAATCATATTTGAGTCATCGCACCGTTGGATCCTTTCCAGGGTCCTCGTTATATTGAACCTATCAGAGCAGAGGAAGAGGCGTGTAATATGGAAAGCCTCTATCAAATGACTGCTAACCAGAGTGATTATATCAACCCCACCATAGAAGGAAATATTAGTTGGCGATGCAATAGCTCATGCGCATCAGATTCAGATGTTGGCTTAGAAAATTGGCAGAATAGACTTTACGAAGTCTCAGCTCGCAGATGTGCATTTGTGACTAAGTCACTACGATGGATTGGGATAGAGGTTAAGGATATTCTGTCCTTTCATGGATTAGCGTATGTTAATGACTTTTTACAACAGTTTGAGCAAGAAATTCCTCATGAGAAAAGGATGGCAGCAGTTGACCTTCCAGTCAAATCCACACCTGCAAGATGGTGGCATGCACATAAAGAACATATCGCCTCATGGGATGATTTTAAGAGACTGATGGAGATCAGATTCTCTAATAACAAGGAGCCTTTACAGTAGAAATATACATGAGAAAGTGACCCCAGGTCACATATTAAGATTTGTGAACAGAGTTGGTTGGAAATTCCAGAGGATGAATGGGTTTGCCTATTCATTCACACTTTAGACATAGTTCCAAGGAACTGGTACACTGAGACAGAGTTGCGCAGAGGAACTATTACATGGCCAATTATGATAGACAACTTTCTACTCACTTTCACTTTTGAATCTAAGTATCCAAGCATTGATCAGGCTCCAGATATTATAAAGACTAAGATATTTGAAGATTGTACCCTACCAGTGTATACTCAGCCTGATTGGGCCATCCCGCTAGAACACGTGCTAGAATTTTACAATTTTACAGAAGAGCCAGGTGATGAGGATGAGAATCCTCGCATTATCAACATTTCAGAGTCTGAAGGGACTCGTGAAGTTAATGGACCAAAGCTAGAGATTCCAGCTATCACAGAGCCCATTAAGATTAAAAAGATCAATATTGGCACATAAACAGAACCAAAGTTTGCCTCTATTGAAAACTATTGGGATGATGAAACAGTAGGACACATCGCGGATCTGTTACATGACTATCATGACTTATTTCCCACTTAGTTCACAGAGATGAAGGGAATAGTAGGAGATTTGGGAGTCATGCGCATACCTTTGAAAGAGGATGCTAGGCCAGTTAAGCAGCGTCCATACAGATTGAATCCTCGTTATAAAGAAAAAGTTAAAGATGAGATTGATAAGATGCTAGCAGCAGGCATTATTGAACCAGTAGAAGAGAGCGAATGGGTTAGTCCCATGGTTGTGCAGGAAAATAAAACTAAAGGAGAAATCAGGATCTGTGTTGATTTGTGCAAACTCAACGACGCATCACTTCATGACCCATTTCTGACACCTTTCGCTAATAAAGTTTTAGACAATGTGGGAGGATAGGAGATCTACTCATTTACTGAGGGATTTTCAGGCTATCACCAGATAAAAATCCATCCAGAGGATCGACATAAGACCACCTTTGCGACAGAATGGGGCTCATTCCAGTATACAGTAATTCCCTTTGGTCTTAAAAATGCACCAGCTATCTTTTCTAGAGTAGTAGTTGCTGTATTTAAGGAATACATCCATAAATTCCTAGAAGTCTATTTTGATGATTGGACTTATTTGGATTAATCAAAAATCATATAGGAGATTTAAGGCTCATGTTAGAGAAATGTAGGCAATATCAGATTTCTCTAAACTTGAAGAAATGTATATTCTGTGCGCCATTTGGTATTTTGTTGGGTCATGTTGTTTGCAGACAAGGTTTGATGGTAGATCCTACAAATATTTCCATCATTGTAAATCTTCCACCACCCAACTCAGTCAAGCAATTGAGGATAGTGCTTGGTCATACTGGCTACTATAGAAAATTCATCAAAGGCTATGCAAAGATCACAACATCTATGATGGTCGTATTCTCAAATGAACTCACCATTTTGCATCATTTATATTTCTATAACTATTGATTCTTCCTACCATGCCAATCCATCATTGCACATTAAATTTTCCCCATGCTACCCTACCATACAACCCAGATGGCACTGTGGTTTCCATGCGTGTGACTAGCCCATGATTTGGCACCTGACGTGGGGGTGAAGATCATATTCAACCAATTAATCACAAGCAACCTTGATCTCTGAAGACTTAAGGTGTTCCTAGGTTTACTTCATCGGCATATACCATCCTCATTGGTCAGTTTATCTGCAACTTCATTTGCATCCATTTGAGAACACATTGGTTTGGGTGACAATAGAATGGAGCCATTCGAGTTTTCTTTCCAAGTGCCATCTGTGAAAGAGTTTGGAAAGAGGGTACCATCTTATTGGGAAAGTTTATCATTATCAAGGAGTCCCTTCAATGTTTAACTAGGAAAAGTGTTCACAATACTCAATAGAAAGACCATAACAGAGCTCCGTGACATTGTTACTGTCTTTAACACATCCGAGTTAAAATTCAAACATTAATGATTAAACTTTAAAATTTATTATTAATTTATTTTAAAAACATGGAGTGATATGTGGTATGAATTATTATTAGATATATTAAAATTATGGAGCCATATGAGTTAAATTAAATTTTATTCCAAAAAAATGGACAAAATGCATATTTTCAACTTTGGTTTGATCTAAACAAAAAAACAAAACCTATTTGCACTCATTATCATCTACAGATATCTATATATATGTAGAGCAATTTTCTCTCGTACGTGTAGCAAGCCCATGAAAGTCCAGATAAAAAAATGATAGGAAAATAAATATTGTATCCAACTGTGGAGTATAAATTATTTTACAAAACACAAACTATCTCTGGTCAATGACAAGTCCAAACATTTTCAGTACAAATAAAAGAAATAAGCAAAAGAAATTACAATACCAGTCCTGCAGGGAATAAATGTTTGTCACAAGAATGAGAAAATCCAACTACATGCAATATCTTAATACACACACTAGGTGGCCATTCAGCTTTACTGATTCATTTCATGGAGAAATCCACATGCCAATTCATTCAAAGAATAAGAGAACAGAACAAAATGGGGAGTGACAAATCAACCAGAAGGGAACGTACAGAGGTAAGTCCATTGAGTGTTAGGAAACTTTTTCACGGCATCCATCCCCATCCGTGATCAAAACTCATGATTATTGTACATTAGGAGTATCAATTTTATGTGTAAGGTTTTTTGTTACACTTACAGATGTTGAAATCCTACTTGTGCAATAATCCGACTCGAGCTCGCGTTCTCACAAAAGCGAGACCGATGGAACTAGTGCCAAGGCATGAAGTATATTGATTATTCACTGTATCTGCCTTCCAACATTACGTGACTTGATCTCTTTTATATAGAATGGCGCACCTTTGGACTCTAGTTTTTTTTTCTCAAATCTTTCATATTTTTAGTGACTAATAGGAAATATATTTATTATCTGGCCTGGTAAAGTAGAAGTCCAAACCATCACTTGTACAAGCTCTCATATCACCTATAGGTGGAAGTCCTTCCTACGGCTTCTACAACAGTTGGGACTACCAAATATGATGTATCTAGAATCAAGTGAAGAAGGTTAAATAAGCTCAGAGTGAAAATCAGTTGAGGGGCACTTAGTGGTGGGGATACAGAAGCAGCAATTGGCAGGGATATTTTTGAAGGAATGTTAGAGACGTTGTCAAGGATGAAGGAAAGTATTGACAGCAAATCCCGTCATGCTATTGACTGTGTAAAATATAGCCTTAATGGTGAGCTAAGTTTGATATATGTTATTTTCCAATATGATAAATAAGCAGCTCATTTAATATTTGGTTACTGTGGTTTTTTTACTTTAGAAAAATTAATGCTGAAAATTGTCAAGGATTAGAGAGAAGCATGAATATCTTGCATGTAGATCATTTCTGCATTCATAGTGACTTATGAGAATCTTATACATTTGGTATTTTCCCCTGCATTAACTTATTTTTCAATGTCTTTTGAGTTAAAACTTGAAACCTCTTACATATAGATGTGGATACTATATCAACTGGTGTCTTCAGTAAGATGCACAATATCCCCTTCCATTCTCTACTACCCAATGGTCTCTCATTGATAATGGAATTTACCTATCCTCCCTGGAATTGATTGTCTTGGATTGAATAAGTACAAATACATATCCAAAAAGAATAAATCACTGAAGAATCCATCAATCATTGAAAGGTATGCAAGTCTCATATTGGGACATGATCCTGGGAATGATTGGTACGTGAGATGGTTCCGTTGAACCATATTCTCTTAGGATGGATCAGTTGTAAACCCCTATCCATAAGACCATTTCTTCTTCGGTCAGCCATTGTGTCTTTATCTTGTGTCGTTTCTTCTGCCAACTGGGGCTGATTCTCTTAGTGAGTTTTTCTACAATCCAGTCAGTAGCTCTCCTCAAAGTAAGTAACTCAAGCAGCACTAATTCATTGATTGTATTATATAAGTAAGTATATAAGCACATTGAACTGAAATATTTCATTCAACATAACTCTATATCTTATGGATGAAACTGAATTGAAAGGATTGAGTTGAACTAAACGTTAGTAGAGGTTATGGTGTAGAGAGAGATAAAGGAGCCTTAGCCTTTTAGTGGTGAAAGAATTTGGTTTTTGCACTATTAGTGGTGGTACCTACTAATAATCCTTTAATGAGGGGAAGGAAGGGGAGTGTTGTTCCTTCCTTAGAAGCACTAAAAGAAACTTTACGCACACCTCAAAACAACACTTCGGCAATGTACAACTTTTTCTGTTACAGCCTTTCAGCAATGTACAAATTCACTCATAGAGCTCAAAAATCAACCCAGCACCTATAGGATTGTTGCAGCTCGGCTGCTACTGCTACCGGCACTTCCAATATTGTGTTGCAGCTAGCTATTACAACTAACAACACTATATATGATTGTTTCAGCTAGTTTTGAGTGCTGGCGTTGCCTATAGCACACGCACAGCTCTGTTACAGCTGACTTTTTAACAAGTTTTAGATGACCCCTGAGTCCATAAAATTATCACAAGAATTCTACTGAATAAATAAACATCATTCACACAAATGAACTCTGGCTGCTAAGAAAACTCACATCAAGAAATAAAACTGAGTTTTTTAACTCAAGAACATAGTATACACAACAAATAACACAGTAAATTTCAGAGTTCAACTCTGTGTATTAATCTACAAATCTGTCTATCCAAACATGATTACAAGGTAGGTATTTATAGGATATTTAGCTAAGTCGGTCATTGTCTACTAATTGACCTTTCGCTATACAAAACATGAATTATCTGCAAATGCTCTGTTACAGTATGACAGAGTGGAAACCTATGATGCCTCTTCAGTAAGTTGATGCGCTCAGCTAGCTTAATCAAAAAAGCTTTTCGTAATTTATAAATTCAATGTCTGTTAGGTTTTAATTAAATTTCTGTCCTTTCATGAGCTGCAACACGAATGGTGAATGTTGCTTCAATAATTTGATCGGCTGAAACAGGTCACTGAATGGCTCCTGAAAAATTGGCTTTTCGAAAATAATGGAATGCTCTACTCAATAATTATTTTATGAGTTGTGACAGAGGATGCATCTTCTTCTTCAGAAATTGATGTGGTGTGCTGTCCCTTTGAAACTTTGACAGCATGGCAAAAAACAAAATGGTGTGTCGGTGCTACAACTCTTCAGGATTAGA
The DNA here is from genome assembly GCA_001517045.1 of Pseudotsuga menziesii. Lineage (NCBI taxonomy): Eukaryota > Viridiplantae > Streptophyta > Pinopsida > Pinales > Pinaceae > Pseudotsuga > Pseudotsuga menziesii. Next base: position 79,232 of record LPNX011012245.1, read on the forward strand.
GCGTCCACAAATCTGGGCGGTGAATGACATTTCATATCTTCAATGTTTAGCGATCTGAACAGCGTTGCCTCTTCAGCATTTCAGTAGGAAATTGATCTTGATGGTGGAGTAATTAAGTACTTCCAACATTCTTCCCCTTAATTACTACACCCAAAATACATCAAACAAAAACAAATACATTTTTTACAAAACAACATTTTAACTATAATGCCTTCTAGTCTAAGTCTTAGCAAGGCTTACATCGGTATCAAAACAGCTTCAAAAATTTGGTCACATTCTTTGTTGGAACATACTAGTGCATTATTTATGTTTCTTTCGACTCTAAGCTTTGAAATATGCAAACTTTGTTTTATGTTTTATCTTCATCTTTACCTTGCTCTTCTTTATCTCTTTCTTCATTTGTGGCTTCAACCATTTCTTCATTTTCACTTTGCATCCTAATAATATGAACTCCTTTTGTTCAGCAACTCCACGATACTTGCTCTCCTCAAAATATAATATTTCAGCATCAAGACCATTGCATTCAATCTTCTTGGCCTTTGCAAACCAATCATTAATTTCAATTTCAATTTCATCATTCTCATCTTTGATTTCATCATTATTTGGATTAGAATGCCAAACGTTATACCAAAAATAGTTTTGATTCTTCATCTTCACTTCTTTACCTTCAATTATTTTTTTAATTCCACAAATCCATTGTGATCAACTTCGACTGCAAAACATTCTTCAATTTTCTTATCATCATTCAAATTGTTAATGTCCTTTATCCCAAGGACTTCAATCCAAATATTTTATTTTGAATACTGCAACACGGGCATACAAAGATCCCACAAGCTATCTTCATTCTGTAGACACAATAATTGATAATAATGCCCAATTTATTCTGGACTCCATAACATGAAGATCTTTTCAACTGATTCTTCAGCCAATTCATCTTTGGTGTTATTTTCTTCTTTCGAATGAAACTCATCATTTCCAATATCATCTTCACTGAATTATTCTTCATATTCGATTGGTTTCTCACCTGCACATTCAAACATTTTGTCAACATTATACAAATTATCATTCTATGAATCATATTGGTTATTTTCATTTTGTTCTTCTTTGAGAGACGTCACTATCTCTTCATTCAAATATGCCTCTATTTTTGTATCAGGGTAATCAACTTTCTTTATTTCTGATTTCACAACAAGACTTTCATCTTTATCATCATATCTTGGATTTTCAAGCCATTCTTCCCAAAAAATCAATTTTTCATCAAGAACATCATTCCTTATTTCAGTTCCTTTGTCTACAACAGAACATACAACGCTTTGAGTGTTATCATTATGCAACTCTATCACTGCCATTGCTTATTCAATCAATGAATCATCAATATTTTCACCATCATTATAGATTCCTTTTTCTTGTACTTTATCTATTTCATTTACTGCAACTTCTATGCAATCTTCAACAATCTTATCAAATTGTTCAACAAAATTAAAATGATCAATATTTTTAGAAAACTCATCAACAAGTTCAAGCACTTGAACATAGTGCACTTTATCTTTCTTAGATTTTGGTGTAACTTCACATACTGCTGATATGGCAGTCTTCACCCTATCATCATGATCATCATTGACCATTTCTTCTTCATGGGAAATTTCAGAGATACTAGATGCTTCATTGGCACCTTCTTTATCATTGTCATCAGCAACATACATCATTGGAATATTCAAAGAACAAACTACTACACTGGAAGTTGCATCACCTTCAATATTTGGCTTATAACCCAAGACATCATCATTTTCTTTGCTTGTACCTACACAATCACTAACAAACAATTCATTAGCAAAAATATTGTTCTTTTTCTTGTCCTTATCTACACCATTCAATATCTCTGCAGATTCTTCTTCAAAAATATCACCAGCATTTTTTCTATCATCAGACACACCATTTTCATGAGTGTATTTTTCACATGAAGCATTATTAGGTTCCTTATGCGCACCAAATGGATGAGTGAAACACTCTTCATTTTATTCAACATAAATATTGTAGTTTATTTCAAACCCATCTTTGTCTTTGACTTCTACAACATCTTCAATGTTGTCTCCTAGATTCATTGTACCTACATGTCCACAATCATCATATTCAATACATGATTTAAATATCTTCATGGGCATGTCCATCAAGGACTCTTCTTGCACAAATACTGCTTTGTTGTCTTCACACTTGATAAATTTATTATCTTCATCAACATTTTGTATGTTAACAATTCCATCATTTTCATAATTTACTTCAGCGACATCCAAATTTGAAACTACATCAACATCTTTATCAATAGAAATTTCAAATTTTGTTGTTGTTATACAACATACAACAACCTCACTTTCACTTTTAGTTTCGACATCATTTTCATCATTTGATATATCAACACAATTGCAAGATTTAAAATAATTTGACTATCTTCTGCAACTTCTGCAAATTTGTCTGCTGAAATGTTAATAGGCTATGACTCAACCATATAACTCCACCTTACGTTAAAATTTCTCTTCAAACTTTCCTAGGCTTCTCTAGCCGTGTCTGCTTCAGCAATTACATAAAAAATTATTATCATCCAGAGCTTGCTGGATGTAGTACAAGGAAAATGCATCCTTTACCTCATCGTGGATTTTCTTAACTCCATCCTCAAAAAATTCCATAAACCTCTAGCATGCAAGAATTTTTTCATATTAATTGACCAACATTCATAAATTGTACCTGACAAATATGGCAGTGGGTAGTAGATGCTGCTCCATGTATCCTCTAGCTTTTCTTGAACTCCCTCTACTTCAGCAGGTTCCTCAGTGGCTTCTCCTAATGTCTTTGCAATGGAAAAACCAACTTCTTTTTCATTAACAATATTTTTCTTCATCTCTTTAAGCCTTCTTCTTTTCCCCATGTTTCTATCTTCAAACAAATAATTGCACAGAATTTAAATTTCTTTTGGATATGTCCTCCTAATCCTCTTTCATGCATAATACCTTCAATTCAAACCAAGCAAACTTCCAAAACATTACCATTCAAACTTCTCAACCATTAAATTATATGGGAGCTCTCAACTAGGAAGAATGCCTTCCTTTCAATTTATCAAACTCGACACAAAGTCAACTTCATCCATGGACTCCAACACTTTCTTCTCTTCACATAAGCCATGGGCAAGCTTGAACATTTTAACCAACAAGAGACACTAGAGACACTTGATTCAGCCTTCAACTTCTAAATGATGACTCAACCATTATTTGAGGGAGAACAAGAGCGCTTACCAATACTGAGCTAAAAATACAAACTGAACTTACTTCTACTCTTTCTACATAGCAGGAAGAGGGCGTTGGTGTAAGACTCAACAACAAAATTTCCAAACAAAACACAAATAGTTTCAACATACAACCACACGGCTCATTTATGAAGTGAGTACATAACCAACGAACAGAAATTAGGAACACTTAGCTCTGATACCAATTGAGGGGAAGGAAGGGAGTGCCGCTCCTTCCTTAGCAGTACTAAAAAAAAATTATGCACAGCTCAACACATCGAAAATGTACAACTTTTATGTTACATCCTTTCAGCAATGTACAGATTCACTAACAGATCTCAAAAATCAACCCAACAACTATAGGATTGTTGCATCTCGGCTACTACTGCTACTGGCACTTCCAATATTGTGTTGCAGCTGGCTGTTACAACCAACAACACTCTATACGCTTATTTCAGCTAGTTGTGAGTGCTGACGTCGCCTACAGCACAAGCACAGCTCTGTTACAGCTGACTTTTTAACAAGTTTCAGATGACCCCTATGTCCATAAACTTATCACAAACATTATACTAAATAAATAAACATCATTCACACAAATGAACTCCGGCTGCTACAACAAACTCACATCAAGAAATAAAATTGAGTTTTCTAACTCAAGAACAGAGTAAACACAAAAAATAACACAGTAAATTTCAGAGTTCAACTCTGTGTATTAGTCTACATCTCTTTCTATCCAAACATGATTACAAGCTAGGTTTTTATAGGATATTTAGCTAAGTCGGAAATTATCTGCTAACTAACCTTTCGCTATACAAAAATGGAATTATCTTCAAATGCTTTGTTACAGTCTATTACAGTATGACAGAGTGGAAAATTGTGATGTCTCTTCAGTACGTTGATGCACTTTGCTAGCTTAATCAAAATGGATTTTCATAATTTATAAATTCAATGTGTGTCAGATTTTAATTAAATTTATGCTCTTTCATGAGCTGCAATACGAATGGTGAAAACAGCTTCAATAATTTGATCGGCTGAAACAGGTCAGTGAATGGCTCTTGAAAAGTTTGATTTTCAAAAAGAATGTAATGCTCTGCCCGATAATTATTTCATGAGCTATGAGAGAGGCTGCAACTTCTTCTTTAGAAATTGATGTGGTGTGTTGTTCCTTTGAAACTTTGATAGCATGGCAAAAAACAAAATGGTGTGGCGGTACTACAACTCTTCAAGATTGCGGCAACCACAAATCTGGTCGGTGAATGAAATTTCATATCTCTGGTGTTTAGCAATATGAACAACGTTTCCTCTTCAGCGTTTCAGTAGGAAATTGATCCTGACGGTGGAGTAATTAACTACTTCCAACATTCAAGTGGGGCTCAAGCACGTTCAAATGGTCTTGTTGGCCATGGGATTTACCCAATTTCCCTAGGATTAATTATATTGGATTGAGTGAGCACAAAAAAATATAGAAATGATATAGGACTACACTCACATTCTAATATCTATAATGTGTTTTTTTCTGAATCACTCTACAATATTAGGATATAGGTGGAACTCTGCCACTTATTTTGCATGATGACTTGCATTGGTTTAGAGGCCAAAGAAGATCCCTCTAGATGATAGATCTCATTTGTAACAAAGGTCAAAATTGATGACCATGCATGAAGAAATTATTAAGAACAAGAAACCTCTTAATTACCTATCTTCATATTTCACTAGCAAGGACTAATATTGTATTTCCTACTTGAATTTACCCAAACAAAGTATCCATATGCACCCTTCCGTAATTGCATTGCAATTGGTTTCTATATAGCTTCATGGATTGATTAGCTGAGATAATGTTATTGTATCCAGACTTTGATTTGGTATTGAATTTTATGGCATTCTATACCAGCCAATCTGGATTATGATGTTTATTAAGAAATGGATCATTAGAATCCCCAATCACACTAAAGGCACAGACTTTGGATTAAAAAAATAAATGTATGTGCCCATCAACAATATTTGAACTTTGAACTTTGCTGCAACCAATGTTAAGAGGTTCTTGTATTATGGTGCGTAATGTGGCTAAAAATGTAGACTTAAGCACCCTGTTTTGAGCAATCATGCCTGGGCCCTATATTGGCATATTTCTTAGTGATGAAGGTTCCTTCAATGTAACGAAACTGCATCAGTTTATGTCTCAATTTGGTAGTGAATTCAATTTGTTCGTAATATGAAGTTGTTGGAGTGTGTACTAAGATAATGGACATGGGCCATACATCAAATATAGGTATCCGTGATGTCATCATGAGGGCCCTTGTATCAATAGAATTTTACAGATTAGATATATATCCAAAATTAATTGTTTCAAGCTCAGAATAAGATCATGGAGCCAGGTACAAAGTTCCGAGGGATTTCTCATGTAGTGATATTGGTTGTTTATGATGCCTCCTCTAATGTTATAGCAACGATTCAGTTGGAGATCAGATCAGTTATGAATTTATAATTTTATTATTAAGAACTTGTTGTTGGCAGTAAGATGATCCTAGCTAGCCATGTATTACAGACTAAGATTGTAATTTTTCCCTTTTATTGACAGGTTTGTATAGTTGGACTACATATTTATAAAGTAAATGTTTCAATCTTATTGATGTAGTGTTAGCTAGAGAACATACCTAAGTTACCAGGATATGGATTCAGATTCGGATGCGGATTCTCTTTATTTTTGAAAACCCAGGATTTGAATACTGCGGGGAAAGGACAAGTACAAACAAATATAAAAATATTTCTATAATAAATACAAAAAATAGAATGAATAAACAAAACTATTTAGGAAACTGTTGCTGTCGCAACTCTCCTCCCCAAATTTATTCTTATTTAAATTCTGGGCCCCTCCTCATCATTTTGCCTGGTTGGATCGTTAAAATGCTTGAGCCTCTCGGGAATATCTGCTTTTCGTTTTACTTTGAAGATTGGATGCCAGCAGGTTTATTCATGCCATGTTCAATTTCAGTTAAGTCGTGGATTTCTGGCTGTGAAGAAGTAAGGTTTTGTTCTTCAGGGAAGCCTTTGTGAAGAAAATGACTTTGGTTGTTAGCACTGCTCAAATATTTGAGTTTTCCTGTAGTCGGGCCTCTTTTTGCTGTTGAATCAGAAGCTGCAAAGTCTCAGCCTCTCCACCATTGCGGCTCCTAGACATTTTCTTCGTCCGAAGTCTGAACCCATCCAACGCCCGATTCAGTTTAGCCTTCGATCACTTGCCCGTATCCTCTCCTCCTTCACCGTTGCGGCTGGGTGATATCTTCCGCTCCCGATATGAGTGTCTTCCTATTTCCAATTAAGTTTCCCGTATTCTCCGTGTATCCTCTAGCTTCCCCCCTCTGCCATTGCGGCTCCTAGAGTCTTCCGGTTTTCGAAACTAAAAACCATCCGACGTCTGATTTATGGCATATGCCGCCCGTGTTTCTATCGGCTGCGACTTAAGTCTCACCCGACGTTGCAGCTGGCAGATCCTCCTGGCTCCCGAGCTCACTTTTTATGATTGTCGACTTGAATTTTCCCGCCGGTGACCAAAGTATATTTTGCCAGGCCCGTATGTGGTACGCTCGGCCATTTCCTTGTAGAATGGTGGTCAATTGAAATATTTGTTGTTTGAACCATGCTCGTGAATTCAATGCAGGCAATTTCAAGAAAACCGGTCAATTTGCCATGATGAGAAGAAAGACTAACCCATTTGGCGGAGGTATGAATGAAACGAGGCAAATGGAGGACGGAGTCCGGAGCTGTAAAGGTGTGATCTCAGAAGTGGATTAGTTACCAAGTGTTTCATGATCACATACTGACAAAAGATCGGAATATGAAGCGTTGGAGAAACTGAAAGACCACATGTCTAGGGGGGAAAGCGAAGCACTCAGTAGTTGTAGTTTAAATATTGGAAATTAAGAAGGCACAAGGGATTTTTCCCCTGGAAAATTTTGTAAATGTTTGCTTGTAAGAGGAACTACTTCGTTTTGCAAAGGAAACTGCAATCTTTTGCCTGTTGGAGAGAGTAAAAAGTGGAATGTATCAATGCAATGCAATGAATAATGTTGAAGAGGAACTATTTCGTTTTCAGCTATGCTTCATTTACTATAAGAGTATTTAATGTTATGAACCTATGTTCTTGTTGAATGTTCTTCAGTAGTTTCTGGGATATTGATTTCACTGTGAGTAATGAATGTTATTATAAAATGATCGGCTATCTAGTTATTTGAATATATTGAAGTGTTCATGTGTCTTAAAAGAAATATCAGCTACGTGTGATTCTTCATAATGCATGTGCAAAATGTATTGCTCACCCAAAATGATAACCTTTCTCCCTAGGGATAGTTAAGATAGTTAGTTGTTGCTTTTATATCTGATTTGGTTGCTTGCAAGCATAAGACGATAGGTAAGAACCTGCGCATCACATTGTGACCACTCCTTGCACCTTGATCACCCTGCATTTAGTTAGGCACTTGCATCTCATTTCTTAAAGTCAAAATACAAAAAATCGGTGGGCCGGGCCGCAACCGGTAAAGCCTTTGTTTTGTTTCTTGACCTACAGTAGCCGGACCACTAACCGGACGGATTCCCTATTCCAAACAGTCAACGGGCTAGTTGGGAACGTTGATTGGGGAGAATCCCTTACTGTTGCCGCCTGCGAATTTCCAGGCCTCAACAGTTCTGGCGCTAGAAGGAGGGCCGCCAGTGCATGGCTGGCTGAGGAAACCCGTTTTACCGAGATTATTCCACTGGTTACAGTTCTGAAAGTAGTGGACCACGTAATCCAATTTCGGAAGAAGAAAACAGGGAACATCTATATCTTGTTCGCAACGAAATTGTTAACGACCTGAGAAGACATACCCGTGCTTACGTAAAGAAGATTGGAGGGTTGCTGATTATCCATGAATTTCCTAGAAGAGAGTACAAGAAGAAAGACCGTCCTATAGTAGAAGATTCACTATTGGTTGGAGACTGGGAAGAACTAGTGGAAACCACCTTACAGGAAGTTGAATTTCCTTTGAACCAAGTAGGCCCAGACACCCCTTATAGCTCTCTTGTTCACACCACTGTTGGTTCACCTCCTCACACTCCTGTTGGTTCCCCTCCACACTCTCCACCTCAACTCATGGCTGGTGTTAACGCAAATCAAACTCCACCTAATCCACCAAATCCACCGCCATCTTGGAATGCCAGGTCACCTCTAAATCTGACCCTGCCTTTGCATGACCTAGCTCAAGCCTTTGAGAATTTACTGCCTAAATTTGACCCCAATGAGAAGATCCTAGTGGATGATCATATACAAAGTTTCTACTTGGAAATAGAAGGTCTAAGGGCTGGATAATACGAAGATGTGGTGTGTAGACTATTCCCGCATACCCTCAAAGGAGCTGCGGCCTCATGGTATTTTGGTTTGCCTGCCAAATCTATCCCAGACTGGGATACCTTCGAAAGAATGTTCAGGAGCAAGTATGCAGTCCAAAAGACTCACACTACCCTCATGAAAGGAATGTGTGCATTAAAGAAAGAAAAAAAAGAAAAATTTCACAACTTCACACAAAGGTTTGCAGCATATCTTAAAAATTTCTATGAAACAGATAAGCCTTCAGACAAAGTACTGATTGAATACAATACTTCAGCTCTGGGTCCTGATCTGGCCATGTTTGCGAAAGGTAGGGCCAAGCCTACTTTGATAGAAACCTATGAAGAAGCAGAAGTGGTGGAGGATGAAAGAGAGAGTATTGAAGATTAACCCGAACAATCAGGAGAGAGAAGGAAAACTTTATTGTTCACTAAACCTAAAGAGGAGAAAGCACCAGATTATGAAAGTATGGCCAAAATGATGCAAAAGCTGTCTAATAAGATCATAGACATGGAAAAAGAGAAGGAAACACAGAATTTCTATAGGCCTTATTATAAGAAAAGGGAGGAAAACAATTAGTCCCAACCTCCTCCTCACAATACTGCGTCTATGAACCTAACAGAAATAGGGATGGAAAATTTCTGCACCTTTCATCAGTGGCCTCACTCTGAAAAGAGCTTCCCACAATGGATAAATTCAATGACATTAGTCATGAATCAGATGTTGGATTCGAGACTAACAGAAGAAGATGATGATGATAGGAAAGAAAGTGTTGCTTCTACTTCTACAAAAGAACAGGAAGAAGAAACTATGGCATTATGGAGTTCGATCTCCCTACTCGATGCAGAAGAAGATATCACTAAAAAACACAAAGATGTCAGGGAGGCTAACGTGACAACCAGAATTCAAGGGACGATTAGTGATGACAGTCTCTTACTCCCAAAGATCAGAAGGCTGCAAAGAAACGTCAAGAAGAAAATTCAAGATAAATCCTTGACTGATAAGATTCCGGAATTCACTATTACCAGTCAGAATCCTGAGCAGAACAGAATATTGCCCAATCCAAACGAAGAGAAGGTGAGTGCTGATAAATCTTTGTCCATTAAACAACAGCTTGAATATGACATTGTTGAAGACTTAAAAAAGATAAAGGCAAACGTCCCACTGTTTGAAATGTGCAAAGTACCTCAGCAAAAGGAAAAGCTGTTGAAAGCACTAGAAACATTAAAAGAGGAGCGACCTACTGTCAATCAGCCTCTGGATGAAGAGGAAATCGGAGAAGCTAGCACTGGAGGTAAGTCGAAAACTAAACAGCCACCTTTCCTCCTGACATTTGAAATTTTTAATCATAACGTTCACAATTGTCTAGTAGACTCAGGGGCATCAATTAATGTCATGCCCATATCAGTGTGTAAGAAAATAAATGGGCAGCCTAGGCCAACTACGTGGAGGGTGGTGCAATTGGATAGGACAGACGTTAAGGTAGTTGGTGAGATGGAAAACGTCCTAATCCGCCTGGCATCCGATGACAGAGTATTCCAAGTTATCAACATCGTGGTGGCTGATATACCAGACGCTTATGGCCTAGTCCTGAGCAGAGATTGGTCAGCTAAATTGAATGGATATTTCACCTCAGATTGGTCACACCTGTGGGTGCCATACAAAGGAATCCCCAATCATATTAAGGTTTTGAGGGAGCCTCACATGAAGTACAATGTGACCCAGCTGGATGAGAAGAATGTAACAGTCGAACCTGTGTTGGGAAACTACTTTCTCAAACTGGAACCAGGGATCTATCAAGCGGAAGAGGCCAGCGACATATATGATGCCCAACCTGAACCCCTTCGTTTCTCGCAGGCTGATGAGTTTGATTGTAAAATAATAGATTTAGCAGTAGAAGTAGATTATTTTTTAGTAGATAATGTTTTTTGGACTTTATTTTTTGATGGATCTAAAACATTAGAACGGTCAGGGGTCAGCTGCGTCCTCATTGATCCACAAAAAAATAAACACTTCTTGTCCTGTAGATTAGAGTTTGAGTGTACTAACAATACGGCTGAGTATGAAGCACTACTGCAGGGACTCAAGAAAGCGATTGAGCTAAAGGTTAGTAATTTAAATGTTTTTGGGGATTCATAAATAGTTTTAAAGCAAATAAGAAATCAAATACATTGTTTTTCCCCCCATTTGAAAGATTACCAAAGCGAGGTATGGGATTTGCTTAAATGTTTTCATGCATTCAATATTGTTTCAATCCCAAGAATAAAAAACGCGGCCGCTGATATTTTGGCCACATCAGCTGCCCGACTGGTTCCCACTAATAACAAATGCTCTATTGAATTAATTTTCAGGCCATCAGTACCCGACATGATCACCAATTTGTGAGTATTTGACGATGATCAACAAATAATCGAATTCTTGACTAATGGTGAGACCTTTAAAGGGGCCATTATCGACGATGAGGAACATCAGGCTGAGATGAAACATGACAATTTCATTCCCAAAGGGGTCAGAACATTAGAAAAGATGTTTGACTTGAACGAAAAGTTTAGAAGACCCGGTAATGTGAAGACACACAGTTCAACTCTATAGTTCGAACTGATAAACTTGAGGATTGAGACGGATCCTAAGTTTGTGAACCTCGGCAAATGTTGTTCACCTGCCGAAAGGGATAGGTTTGTCAGTTTGTTCAAGCAGTACAAAGATGTATTTTCTTGGACATACACAGATTTGAAGACCTATGACACCAGCATTATCAAGCATATCATCCCTATTAGAGTAGGTGTCAAGCCATATCAGCAGCCGTTAAGGAAGATGCACCCCAAGTTGGAGCCACTGATTCAAAGCGAGGTGAAAAAATTGATGGACGCTAGGATTATTTTTAAAGTCCGACACTCAGAGTGGGTGTCAAATTTGGTGCCGGTCAGGAAAAATTCGGGAGAAATCAGACTATGCGTGGACTTCAGAAACTTAAACCGCGCCTCAGACAAAGACAACTATCCGGTGCCTCCCATGGAGCAATTGCTACAGATGGTTTCTGGTTCTGAATTGTTTTCATTGTTAGACGGATTCTCTGGCTACAACCAAGTGTTAGTGTCCGAGGAAGATAGATTGAAGACAACGTTCAGAACTAAATGGGGAACTTTCGCATATAGAAGAATTCCTTTTGGACTGATTAATGCTGGCGTGACATTTTAGAGGGCTATGGACATAGCTTTCCGTGGACTGATTGGATGAAGTGTGGTGGTCTACCTTGATGATATCACAATATTTTCGAAGAAAAGAGGGCAGCATGCGTTCCACCTAAAGCAAATTTTTGAGCGTTGTCGGAAGTATGGCATTTCCCTCAATCCTAAGAAGTGCGTATTCGCAGTCACAGAAGGCAAATTACTGGGGCATATAGTGTCAAAGAGAGGTATATCTACAGACCTAGAAAGAATCAAGGCCATTGAACAAATTCCTATGCCCCATAATAAAAAAGGAATGCAATCTTTCATGGGGACAATAAATTTCGTACGAAGGTTTGTGCCTGATTTTGCTCAGACTGTCAAGCCGCTGCAGCAGATGGTCAAGCAAAATGCACAATTTAAGTGGACTGAAACTAAAAAGACTGCGTTCAACAAAATCAAGACTGATGTTTCCCATGCCCCCTCCCTGAAAAGTCCAGACTTTGATAAAGACTTCATTGTGTACACATTTGCATCCGATGATTCATTAGTAGCCGTGCTTACACAAAAGGAGGACGGGGGTGATGAATTCCCAATCTCTTTCATGAGCACTAGGCTTCAAGGGGCTGAATTAAACTACCCAGCCATTGATAAGCAGGCTTACGTAGTATTTAAGGCAGTGAAGCTTTTTAGGCCTTATATATTAAAAAATCGGACCAAGGTAATAGTCCCTTACCCAGCGGTCAGTTCTCTTCTCATTCAGAAAGAGTTGGGAGAAAGAAGGGGCAACTGGGTAACAGCCCTTCAAGAATACGACCTTGAATTCAAACCGGCTACTATAGTGAAAGGTCAAGGGCTATGCAAATTGATGACTGGAAGTAGAAACAACGAAGAACAAGCATGGGAGGAGGAAGCCGAATTGCATGTAATGGATGTATGCCCTCTGTTTACAGCTCCTGAGTCCTGGTATAGGGACCTTGTGCATTACTTACAGTTGGGGATATTACCAGAACATTGGAATTCCAAACAAAGAAGAGCTCTGCGTCTCAAATCAGCCTCCTATCATCTTGTTGAAGGAGTGTTATTCAGAAAGAATTATAACAGGATTCTCCTTAGGTGTTTAGAAAAGGAAGATGCAAAGAAAGTAATGATAGAATTACATGACGATCCGGCTGGGGGACATTATTCCAGCGACACTACAGCCCACAAAATCCTTAGAGCCAGTTACTATTGGCCTACACTCTTCAAGGACGCACATGCACATCTCAGGAAATGTGATATTTGCCAAAGGTGTGGTGGAAGACAGCCCAAAGTAGCCGCACCCCTAAATCCTGTTATGATCACAAAACCATTTGAACAATGGGGGTTGGACATTATCGGAGAAATAAAACCAAATTCTTCCCTGCTGCACAAGTACATTCTTACTGCGACTGATTATTTCACCCGCTGGGTCGAAGCCATCCCATTGCACAAGATCAATGAGGATGAAGTCATCAGCTTCCTACAAGATCATATCATGACCAGGTTTGGAGTTCCAATTTCAGTAGTTTTTTATAATGCTAAATAATTTTCATCAATTAAATTGACTGCATTTGCTCATGATAAAGGGATAAAATTACATTATTCTGCTAACTACTATCCGCAAGGGAATGGCCTAGCTGAATCCTCCAATAAAAACCTCATTAGAATCCCGAAGAAGACCGTAATAGAGAACCAGCGAAGTTGGCACTCAGCCTTACCCAATGCCCTATGGGCTGACAGATTCACCCCCAAGTCTGCAATAGCAGTGTCACCCTATACCCTTGTGTACGGTAAAGAAGCTATCCTGCCTCCCAATCTCATGCTACCAGCTTCCATACTAGCCCAAGAGTCTAAGGGGTCGAAGGATGAAGTCCTACAAATAAGAATATATAATCTCCTGAAAGCAGAAGAGGTCAGATCCAAGGCTAGAGAACATTTTAAACAACAGCAAGAGTCAGTTAAGAGATGGTTTGACAAGCATAAATCTGGGAAAAAAGACTTTGAAGTAGGAGACTTAGTCCTCAAATGGGACCACCCCCATGATGAGAAAGGAAAGCATACCAAATTCCAGCAGTTATGGGTAGGTCCCTTTCAGATTGTAGCCAAACTTGGCCCTGCTACTTATAAGATGCAAGATTTACAGGGATGGGAGGAGAACTTACTAGTTAATGGTTTGGTTCTCAAGCCTTACTTTTCTTAAGTGTCTTCGATTTTTTCTGCCTTGTATATAAATAAGTTGTAGAGCTGTTTTCAAGTCATGCTTTCATTTTATTTAATTTTAGTTTTGATTTTCAATAAGGGGAAAGAACTTGTGGTTGTCTGGAGGAAATTAAGGTTTTTGGGAATAGAAAACACGTTGAGTGTCATCCTGTGTGTTGATAAAAGAGTTCTTTCATCCTAACAGTTTCTCGAATAAAATGTTGTATGCATTGAAGTCCTGCTTAACCCCTGTGAATTAAACAGGATTCGAGGAGTCTGGAGTACTATGTCGGGGTTCCACCCATATCACGCTTGAAATGTCTAAGGAGCAATAGTAAAGGACCCACAGAAAGAAGCAGGGTGAGCAGTGTATTAAATATAAATGATCCCATGCCAAGAGAAGAATGCCAAAAGACGAATAAAGAGTCAAGAATTCTATAAAAGCATCATAAATCAAAGCAAGTGCTGAATCATAAGTACTTAAGGCCAAAATATCCTCTCCATCCGTGAGCTGAAGCTTAAAATATACCACTCACAAAAAAGGACACTATGGGATAGAGGATCCTAAATTAAAATTCAGTAAGAAAGGCGCGCAGAAAGGCTCAAATGAAAGGGACAAAAGTCCAAAAGCACAAGAGTGTTAAAATGGCCTGGGAACGAGGAACAAACGAATACTACTGTTTACTATTTGCTGCGATCCTGTGGTGTCCACACTGTTAACTACTTGAAGACAGAGGTAATAATGAAACTCATCCTCTGGCCCCAACAGAGTTATCTGGACTTGAAGGTTTCAGTTTCCACTTTCCCCAAAGGGACTATCATCAATGATTAAGGTACACACTTTTGTTGGTCGAGAAATCCATATGGATGGAATAATTCATTAGAAGCATTATGGTTAAATAGTTTGTTGCTCAAAGTATAATCACCCAGAGATCTAGGTTCACCAAGAAATCACCAGTTGTTGCTACCGCAACTGTCCTCCCCAAATTTATTCTTATTTAAATTCTGGGCCCCTGCTCATCATTTTTCCTGGTTAGATCGTTAAAATGCTTAAGCCTCTCGGGCATATCTGCTTTTCGTTTTACTTTGAATATTGGATGCCAGCAGGTTTATGCATGCCATGTTCAATTTCAGTTAAGTCGTGGATTTCTAGCCGTGAAGAAGTAAGATTTTGTTCTTCAGGGCAGCCTTTGCGAAGAAAACGACTTTGGTTGTTAGCTCTGCTCAAATCTTTGAGTTTTCCTGTAGTCGGGCCTCTTTTTCCTATTGAATCGGAAGCTACAAAGTCTCAGCCTCTCCGCCATTGCGGCTCCTAGACCTTTTCTTCATCCGAAGTCTGAACCCATCCGACGCCCGATTCAGTTTAGCCTCCGATCGTTTGCCCGTAGCCTCTCCTCCTCCGCCGTTGCAGCTAGGTGATCTCTTCCGCTCCCAATCTAAGTGTCTTCCTACGTCCGATTAAGTTTCCCTTCTGCTTCGCGTATCCTCTAGCTTCCCCCCTCCGTCGTTGCGGCTCCTAGAATCTTCCGGTTTCCGAAACTAAAAACCGTCCGACGTCCGATTTATGGTATATCCCGCCCACGTTTCGCTCGGCTGCTACTTAAGTCTCACCCGACGTTGCGGCTGGCAGATCCAACTGGCTCCCGAGCTCAATTTTTCTAATTTCCGACTTGAATTTTCCCGCTGGTGACCATAGTATATTTTTCCAGGACCGTATGTGGTACGCTCGGTCATTTCCTTATAGAATGGTGGTCAACTGAAATATTTGTTGTTTGAACCATGCTCGTGAATTCAATGTAGGCAATTTCAAGAAAACCGGTCAATTTTCCACAATGAGAAGAAATACTAACCCGCTTGGTGGAGGTATGACTGAAACGAGGCGAATGGAGGACGAAGTCCGAAGCTATAAAGGCGTGATCTCAGAAGCGGATCAGTTACCAAGATTTTCATGATCACATACTGACAAAAGATCGGAATATGAAGCGTTGGAGAAACTAAAAGACCACGCGTCTGGGGGGGAAAACGAAGCACTCAGTAGTTGTAGTTTAAATATTGGAAAGTAAGAAGGCACAAGGGCTTTTTCCCCTGGAAAATTTTGTAAATGTTTGCTTGTAAGAGGAACTACTTCGTTTTGCAAAGGAAACTGCAATCTTTTGCCTGTTGGAAAGAGTAAAAAGTGGAATGTATCAATGCAACGCAATGAATAATGTTGAAGAGGAACTATTTCATTTTCAGCTATGCTTCATTTACTATAAGATTATTTAATGTTATGAACCTATGTTCTTGTTGAATGTTCTTCAGTAGTTTCTGGGATATTGATTTCACTGTGAGTAATGAATGTTATTATAAAATGATCGGCTATCTGGTTATTTGAATATCTTGAAGTGTTCATGTGTCTTGAAAGAAATATCAGCCACCTGTGATTCTTCATAATGCATGTGCAAAATGTATTTCTCACCTAAAATGATAACCTTGCTCCCTAGGGATAGTTAAGATAGTTAGTTGTTGCTTTTATATCTGATTTGGCTGCTTGCGAGCATAAGACGATAGGTAAGAACCTGGGCATCACATTGTGACCGCTCCTTGCACCTTGATCACCCTGCATTTAGTTCGGCACTTGCATCTCATTTCTTAAAGTCAAAATACAAAAACTCGGTGGGCTGGGCCGCAACCGGTAAAGCCTTTGTTTTGTTTCTTGACCTACGGTAGCCGGACCGCAAAATGGACGGATTCCCTATCCCAAACAGTCAACGGGCTAGTTGGGAACGTTGATTGGGGAGAATCCCTTACTGTTGCCTCCTGTGAATTGCCAGGCCTCAGCAGAAACACAAGAGTAGAACTATACGTTATTGCCAAAAATGAGAGTTCATGTACCATACATGATAATTTGATAAGTTGTGATATTGATAATTTTAAAAACCATTTCAACATGAACTTGACAGAGGTCATAAGAGTGTTTTTGTGAGCTACATCGACATGTTTGTATCAGGAGGGAATAAAGTGGTTTTATTGAACTCTATGGCAAGACTACAGAATAGTGTAGGTGAAGTGAGAAACAACATAGTACATAAATATAGATCAGCCCTTGACAACAAACCTTGACCATAAAGATATATAAAATAAGAACGTTCAAATCAGACCTTGATATTGATATATCAGAGTTCAAGCACATATCTTGATGCAAGGATAGACCAGACCTCGAGAAAGAATGGAGTTTATGCTCATCATTAGGTGTTTAGGGTTTTTTAATCTTTTCATTAAACAATAATTTTTTGGGGGGATCAATGGGTCATAGAAGCATTGGAAGTTGCATGATTCGTTTGAAAATTTCAGGAATTGTTTGATTTTTTTCACAGGATCCGTTTCATGGGATTCATTTATTTTTCACACGATATGATTCCTTTTGTAGGGGATCCATTTCAATGGTGGATCCACCTCGGATACGTATAGGATCCGTGGATCCTACACAATGTGGTGGTGGATCCAGTAACACAGGAACATACTTAGAAATATCCAGGATGGTGTAAAAAGGCGAACTTTTCTGGAAACAGTGAATGACATGGGTATGGCTTATCATACAATCAAAGCGAGCACTCTCTGAGCACTGAAAACTATACCTTGTTCAAGAAAGAGAGTTAGGGATGAGTTAACTCTTGTATGAGTTAATAAAAATGTTATGTTGAAAATGGTCATTGGATGACGGTTTTTTTGCAGCTTGGATGCTTTGTGTGGCTATGATTGCAATGCTAAAATTATTTGTCTCATGGTTGCCACCTATGTAACTGCATTTGATGAATTTCTTCCAAAACAATTGAAATTTGTTGAATGTGAAGGAAAGTTGATTGCACAAATCGAATTTCAGAAGGTTGGCAAATTTCAAATATTAATTGTAATTTTAAGGAGAAAAAGAGTTAATTAGAAAAAATTCAGTCAAATATTTTGTGAATTTGACATGTTTTTAATAGAATGAAATTTAAACAATTGTATTTGTTTTTTTATTTGGAATATGAAATTATAAAAAAAATCATATTTCTTCTTTTCGAACTTAATTACAAATTTTATGAGACTTTTTACACTGAACAATTTGTCCTGAATTTTATTTTCGCCAATTTTGAACCAGTTGACTAGGCTGCCACTTATTTTGATGCAAAATTAGAGAACTTCAACTCAAACATAGTAACATACGTTTGAAGCCTAAAGATTAGCATAGTTTTATCAAGCCTTGTATGTATGGAGACTTTAGTTCCTCCACTAATGTTACAAATGATTGTCTTATCTCAGAGTGCTTTGTACAATGCAGATTCTATTATTACAATACTGTAATGCAATAGACAATTTTACATTAATTTAGCTTCTTATCATGAACAATAGTTTCTTATTGTGAACACAATCATTCACACCTGGTATGCCAATGATTTAGTATGAATTTAATTAAAAACAATTTTCTTCCAAGAATAATGCAAAATGAACCATTTAAAAGTTACCAATTTCATCCAAAAGTAAATAATGGAAGGGGAATTTAGAACCACCGTTAAAACTCACCTTGGAATCCACACTAAGATAATTGTTGTTGATAGGTCTTATATAGTGGTACACTTACGGTTGATAGGGAATCATGTGATTTTTGCAATCCCATTAAGCGAATTTCTTGAGTTTTTTTCAAAATTCCTAGAAAAGGTTTATGGATTTCATAATGTGTTTGATCATATATTTTGAACTTATACAATCTATCATCATTTTTTGACCATTAGATACTCAAATTTGTGTATTGATCCTTTTTACAATTATAAAGGAGCCTGTAAGTTAGGTTCCCAAATTCTTAAAGGGTGCTAGCTCAATGGAAGAGCGCCTTCCTTACAAGCAAGAAGTTGGTGGTTCAATTCCTCCATGCCCTGATGATATTATAATATCGGTTACAAACAACTAAATTAGTAAGTGACCAAACAATGGGAGATAAGTGACTAAGCAAAATGACCAAAATTTGTATATAAAACTACTAAAAACGACTAAATTAGTGACCAAAAAATGAGAGATGTGAAGCTAGGAATTAAAAAGGATGAAACACGTGGCACTAATGATGAAGCCAAGCATGGCATTGCTATGGCAGCAAAATAAGACCTGAAAATAGGCATCAAAAATGATGCAACACGTGGCACTAATGAGGAAGCCAACCATGGTGTTGATATGGTAGAGAAATAAGACGTTACTTTGGATGCAAAACATGGTTCTACATAGGAAGCAAACTATGGTGCAATAATAGAAGAAATATTTGGCGTCATTTTGGTAGCAAAACACGACGCAAAAAAGGAAGCAAAAATTGGTGCAAATTTGGAAGCGAAAACTGTGACATATTTGGAAGTAAAACATGGTGCAAAATGGGATGCTAAAGTGGTAGAAAAAATGTATGCAATGTTGGATGTTAATTTGGATGCTAACATGGTGCTATTAAGGATGAAAATATGGTACTAATGGGGATGTCATTTAAGAAGCAAAAGAGGACACTCTTTAGGAAGAAAAATAAGACGTTATTTAGGAAGCAACGTTGGACTCTATTCTCGAAGCAAAAAAATAGATGCTATTTTGGACGTCATAAAGGATGCTATCTAGGAAGCAAAATAAGACATTTTTTAAGATGCTTTAATTTTTGTCCATGACACGTCCCATTTAGCGTCTAGTTTGACCACTCAATGTAAAAAATAAATTACACTAAAAAGGGACGCTAAATGGGACGCTAATTCCAAGATTTGTTGTAGTGTTTCATGTGTTCCATAGCTTCTCGCTCAATATAAAGGTAAGTACTCATGTGCTACAGAGCTTCTCGCTCAATACAATTCATCAATCATTCAAGTGTTCCAGAGCTCCTCGCTCAACACAAAACATCTCGTCAATCATGTGCTTCAAGGTCCATGCCCAAAAAAAACAAGCATATACATATATAATCAATAGTTGGCTTACGCCCAATATATAAAACAAATCATCATTTTCATATGAAGTTGGGTCTTTGACCCAATATAAAATAAAACATCAAGATAATCATCATAATCAATAGGCATATGCCTATAAGTGTTAGGTCCAAAATTCAGGATATTACATTTACTTTTGTATTATATTTTATTATTTCAAAATGTGCTTCCTACAAAGTAGGTTTTATTTCATATATATTACATAGTTGTTCTTGGGCCTACATACTCTACTGACATATTCCATTTGTTAGAAAAGACATGTTGAATTAAATAACAATTCAGATCTAAACCTTCACTTAAAACCTAGATTAGCATTTTCTAATTATAATAAACAATAAACTAACGAGTATACTATTGGTATATATATATATATATTAATAGTTATAAAATAGAAATATAAATCCAAGCTACCAATACATTAATTACGAGTTAATGCAAATTACGAATATCACATAGTAATCTATGTTAATAATCAATGAAGACCTTTCAAGTTCTGTACAATTAAACCTCCTTCCATTAACTAAGTATTATCTTAAAACTAATTAACAAACAAAGTAAATTGAAACCCTATATGGTCCACGATTTATAAATAATTAGATTAGTAATTTTTACAAAATCATAAACAGTAATACCATAGCCAACGTTATAAGCCGTGCCATAAATACACAAATTCAATCCATCTAAGAATATCATAATCCACATAATAAGAATCGTAACTCCATAAATTTCAAATCCCAACATAAATAAAAAACACATTAATTATTTCATATATACCAACCATATAAAAAATAACCAATGCATCATTACCATATTAAATTAAGAATTATGTAAGTACAACGAGGTCATAATATCGAATCCTATGGACACTCAAAATTCCCAAATCACAACCATTGCAAATAATAAACCCTCAATACCGTAAATGACCTAGGGTCAACTCCTGTAGGATCCTAAATATTTTATAAAGCCACGGTGTATCAACTACGCACATGATGTAAACCCTACTTAAAATCATTACATAGTAGTCATAAGACCTTTACAAATCCTTTTGGTGTAAATCCATGGCCTCGGCCCATAAATAAACTTCACAATACATGAAATAAACTATTTTATGCCTTGCCAAGGAATCACTCAAAGCAATGATTTGCCATAGAAGGTTTACACCCATGGCCTTCCTTAAAATTTCATTTACACATTAAAAACACCAACTGTAAGTTAGAATCTATTCATTATTGCAGCCACAATGGTGGGTTCCAATGACATTCATGACATGGCCTCGAAATCCATCAACGTTCAATGTTAAATCATCAAAGTAACTAATACAACCAACGTAGGTGAATTCCACATAAAATGAATAAACAATAACCATATAATGAAATGTTGTAATATAATAAACATCAACGTAGCACAAGTTTATATACACAGTAATTTGAAACCAAAATCAAGTTACACAGTCATTCGTCTGGCCATTGCACCATTGCAAGCAATGGTGTTGCCACTATTCGCATCATATAAATAAAAACCGCGAATTTACAAATTACACGAAGAGCCTGTCAAAGGCACCAAGTTTTTCTTCACTGCCAAAAACCATCTTTTAAACTACATTCCATTACATTTAAACTCAGGCCAAAAGCCATTGAAAACACCATTGACAAACCCCAAAACAAAATGCATCTATTGGAACCAGAACTCAAGAAAACCCCAACTAGCGACGAGATAAATATCAGTCTCAACCATCAAAGCCAAGAGAGGACAAGTGTAACTCCTTAACATCTTTACCGTATAGGAATGGCCTTTCCATGACTTGCTTGTAAATCTATGAACCATGCCTCGCATCGACAGCCCTGTAACCTGCAACCACAATAGGATACGATAATCAGTAGTATGAATTCATGGAGTAAGCTACCAACAAACAACGAATGTTGTAAAAAACACAAAGATTTACATACCTATCATCCAAATGGAAGTCACGTTAACCATACTGTGCAGGAGAAAAGGGTAAGCAGTGAGCTGCAAAATGACCAAGCCCATCGTGAACCAAGCCCTAAGTTTGGGCTGCCACACACTCCAATGCACATTAATGGCACTAGCTTGTTGGAAATTATCAAAACCCAAACCCACTTCCAATAGTCCTCATGTTTTGCATTATCAAATTCCTCCATGGTATGCAAAGTCTTAAACCCCTTGAGCATAGTTTAAAATTGTGTTATATATTCTCCACTCAAAGTTTAATACAAAGTCTAGGATATCATATGCATAGGTATAAACTATGTTATATATTAACCACCCAAAGTTTAATACAAAGCATAAGTGCTATATGTATCGCATAACCTTAGGCTCTAAGCCTTAGAACCAATGCTCATTGAGCTCCTTAGGCTCCAAGCCTAGGTCCATGGCATATGAGATATGCCATGGTAAATTTGTTATTTATAAAACAAAGAATTTGTCTTTAACCCAAGTTATAAACCTGTTAAGAGTAAAAATATATGTTAGTACTTTAAATAAAATAAACATGTAATACAAATAGGTTAAGATATGAACGATTGATAAGTATCATATAATGAATAATAAGTGTCTTTTACAAAAAAATTCATGTCATACATTTTATAGGTAGGATAGTGACCTTGCCTCTCACGCAAAGACTATAAGAATGATAATATTAGCCAGTACTTGTCACTAGATACAAGTACAACTAATAATACTTAAACGTCCAAGTGCCCCGTAACAATTTTATGTCGTTAAGTAGAATCTACACATAAATTTGGAGAAGTACCTTAGTTCAATAGAACTAAGTAAGCCCACTAGACAATTAGAGACTTTTACCTCTCATGTAGTTACATTAGAGAACTAGTCCCACCACTCCACCCACTTTGGTTCCAGAAACAAAGTTAAGTTAGAATCAGGTATACAACATAAGCATATGTAAAATAATAATGAAGTACATAATCAAAGAATCTAACATACACAACAAAGCATAACCGTAATAATCACATAGTAATAAACATTACAACATCATAAGCACAAATAGTAAACAAGAGTAATAATCATAAATGAAGTAAGGGAGTAAGATGTAACCACAATTTACGACATTTCAGTAGTACGATAGAGTACGACACATTTCACAAGTTCAATAATGTCTAGAATAGGTGGTGTTTAACTAGCCTAATAAAAATATTTTCAATTTTTGGGGACATTACAGTATTTCATTTACCAAAGGTTAGGTTATCTTTTTATTTTTAACCAATCTATTATAATATTTTGTATTCATGGTGGATTAAGCACCTTTAGTGATATCTACAAAAGGGTTTGGTTTCTATTCATTTCCTTAATTTATTTCCTGTATATAAATTCAAGTTCAAAACCTAGAACTAATTGAAAACAAAACCTATATCTTATCTCTGCTAACAAATTTCATATTTCCACCAAGTTGTTTTATTTATAATAAATGAAACTACTATCTACAACTTGATTTAAATTAAATACATAATATTATAAATTTAATGGCTTACACTTAAATTAAAATATCATAAAACAGAACTATAAACAAATTGTTTCCATTTTATAAACAAACAACATCTGGCACATACCCATAAACCTAGACAAATCCATCCATGCACAGTATATAAAAAAATTTCTTCTCTTAAGTTGTTCGCTTATGTGAATGAGTTAAACTCATTGATTATTGAACTTAACCAATACAATCATTCTAAAATACATCTTATGTATCCTTTTAATTTCCAATAGGATCTTTAACTAATAGGAATAATTCAATACAACCAACATAAGCCATCATAAACCTTCGTTATTAATATCATAAAGTCTCCTCATCCTGTAGATAAGGCATTCAAGTTTGTTGTTTCTATTGAATTCAAATACCACTTTCTTCAGTTACTAAACAAAATCGAAATCCATATTAAAAGTATATAAATGTTAGGTTATACATATTTCCCTTAACTCCACATGCATGTTCTTATCCTTTCCTTGCATGAAAATTAAAGTAATTCCTTGAGATATTGTCCAAACGTTCAAGTTACTTAACACACACAAGTATTAGTAGATTCTTAGCATTTCATTAAATAACAATAAAATGAAAATCGTCGACAAGACATATAAAATATATTGGTCACATAACTGTTCTTTGAATGAAATGACACTAAAGAATCTTGTTCTTTAGTTATGGTTAATACATTCCGTAAAAAGGATCTTATAAGATTCCCATTTTTCTAGGAAAAACCGCATGACAAGAGACATGAAAATCTCGAGTCGGCGCTCAAGTAAAAGACATGGTTAGATAATTATATTTCCCTACTAAATAAAAATATATCTCATTAACAATTTGTTGTTCGGGATAAAGCACCCTTGTAACCTAGGGTCTGGGGTTACTAACTTACTACTAACTTGCAGATAATCAACTTTACCAGAGAATAGAAAGGGAATAGGAAGAAAGTATTGAATTACCCGATTCCAGATGGTTGATCCAAGCTTGATCTTCTCCCACTCCTCTTATCTCTAAAGCTTCTAGGGAAGCGCCTCTTTCACCTACAAAGAGAACATACTTCAAGTAATATCTCATGCATATATATATATATATATATATATATATATATATATAAGGTTATATGAATAGTATATCAAACATATAATCAAATATATTCATTATCCAAAATACATGAAATAGACTCAACACAAGATTGGAAGAAGAATTTTGTTTATTAACAATCAGTGAATGAGATAAGAGTACAACCCAGCTTCTGACACAAGGACTCCTCTACAACCAAAGGACTCTGAGTTCTACTTCTCCAAGATTTCTTAAGATATACCACTAGCATAACTTTGCTCTCCAAAATTGATTGATCAGTCCCCAACCTAAGGCCTCTATTTATACTTTGGGAAATAGAGAGGTTCGAAGGTTGGAGTGATTGAAACAGTTCGGATAGTTATGGATTAGGGCCCAACTAATCTCAACTAATCACATTTTATATTTTTTAAAGTCAAACTAAGGTGTACGAGACTATTAATATAGGCAACTCATGTATGAAACATGAGTTTCTTGAAGGAAACCCGCGTACGCCAGTGTACGTGGGTTGCAATGAAAATACTCGCATACAGTACGCGAGTTGCAATGCAGATAGTCACGTATGCAACTCCACACTTAGAAAAAATATATAGCAAGTTGTTTTAAGGGTAAATGCATCCTGGGTTATGCGCATATATAATGTTTTGGTAAACTTCAATCCTAAATTGTCCTTTTGTGTACCAACATAAAGAATGTCGGCACTTAGACGGAGAATTCCCATTTGGGTTAATAACAAATTCCCCCTAATGTGTGAGGTCAGAGGGAAGAGATGGCTGAAATACATTATAATCATTATCTTGGAGAACTCAGAGGTCAAATGGAGCACAAGAAGTTCCTGAAACAAATACATGGTAATGTCATATACAAAGTCATATTTGAGGATTCCATGTTCAATATACTGGAACACTATCCCCTTTACAATATTTGAGTACATCATATGATACGGGTTCAAGACCACGTATATTACAAAGGTGGATCAAAGCCACAATATACAATAATGATGATTCTTCAAAGATCTAGAAACTATGTAAGTGAACACAACATAATGTTGTGCAACTTAGGTTATGAACCCAAGGTCTTCGTAAAAAATCCAAAAGAACCAGTACGATCCAGGCCATGTGAATAGATGTGTCGAAGTCGAACATGGATAGGATTCAACAAATTTTCAACCAATAGGTGATAATTGACCACTGAAGCAAAGGACTTCACTAATAATGAAAGTGAATCCCGACGTACTATCGTCAACACTCTAGGTCTTCGTCATCAGGAAGTGTTGATTAGAAACCATACTATAATGAGGAAGGAAATAGATCCTCCAATGGATCACAAGAGTGACTAGGAACTAGATAAAGGAAGAGAGACACAAGTAATATCTGATAGGACAATGATGGGATCGGGATAAAAATCATATTCAGGGATAAATCGTTGAACAGTGAGCACGACACAGATATGACCCAAGGTAGATTTTAACTTTGCAAATAATACAACTAGACTTATCTGTCATGTAGGAGACATGATCAGATTACCTAGGTATAACGGACAAGTGGAGGAGTAAGAAACTCGAAGTGATAGATGAACTGAAAGTGAACACTAAGACATGAGTATCGGAAAGTACAGAGAGTGCTATGTTCAAGGATGACATGCTGCCACCGAATGAGAATCAAAAGAAAACTTCTTCCTTATCTTTCCTGTTAAATTTTAATGAGTCGAGGAAATTCAACTCAAGTCTCTCTTAATTTTTGACAAGCTTGAAGAGAAGAGGGAATAATGCTTGATAATGTTACTGATTCGTGGATTTTATGAGCTCGAACTAGTACATGCTCACTTGGTGTTTTAATGTTTAGAGAGTCTGAAAAATCCAAAGAAGACTCCAGGAGGTCCTTTCTCGTCCAATTTAGTCTCTTGAGGCCGGAAAAGTATAAAACATACCATAGAAGAACTCTCATAACTTTCATAGAAGAAAAGGAGAACCTTTTTTGTACTTAGTCAGGGAGGTCCATAAAAGGTTAAATTACCACCTACCCAACGCTCCTTCGAGAGCATCATATAGCTTGAGTTTTACGAGTGTGAAGGAAAGCAATATCACTCAGAGAGATCCATTTGAGTATGAAGAATTGGGCTTACAATAGTAAACTCAATGTTTTGTTATTACTGTTTAACGAGCATGACAAACACATAAAGTACACTCAAAATATTTTTCATGTTTAGGTCCAGAGCATGAAAATGAGAAAACTAAGCTCATACCGAGTGTTCTTTTTCTGTAATTTTAGTCCCTCATGTCTGAAAAAGTGATAAACATATTCCTGAGAATACTCTTTTCAATTCCTTAGAAAAGAGAGTGATCCTTTCTCATATTATTCCACATGGTCTGAGAAAGAGATAACCTACCACCAATGTGGATGCACATTCACATATTCTTAATGATCCTGAATGGAAAATTTTACTCGACAATCAAGTCTATTTTGAGGATTTAGACCTGGGCCTAAAAAACTCCATAAGGGCGGGGAGTCTTTAAAGAGGATAGCTTGTAAAAAGAGACCAAAATGAGGCTCAATTTGGCGTGAAAAATAGATAAGGAGACTCCCCCGAACCTATGACAAATGCAGCATGAGTACCAAAAGACAATAAATGTGATCTAATCTAGGGTGCTTATGTGAGGAAAACCCTATCCATGGAAGAACAATGGCATCAACAAGGTACTAATGGTTAAAATACCATAGTTCATGGTCAAAGTAGTAATTCCAGGGTTAAGACAGATTAGGTATAAATGAAAAAATGCATATAAATGACCAAAATCCTATCCTATATGAGCCAAAAACAACTTCAAGTGACCTTAGACCTGTTACATTGAAGAAAAAGACATGGTATTAGTTTGATTTTTATAAAAAATAAGAACTATAGGTTAAAACCCACTTTTGAAATAATATTTCTATAAATAGTTCAAAATAGAAATCAAAACTCACCATTTGACATTTTTACCCAATATAGACAAGTTTTACCTCTCCCTTCAATTTCTCGGTGTGGACAATTCTCAAAACCGCAAGTGCCAGGTAAATCTACTCTCCATGCTCTTTCATTTGATCGAAGCAAATTTTAAGTTTTAGAAAAAAATTGATGTTTTCAACCATTCTCAAAACAGCTACACTGTGTACGTGGGTATGGTATATAAACAGCGTGTACACACATTTTATACATGGGTTGCTTGAAGGCGAGTCGCGTACAATACATGACATGTTCGAAGGATAGTCGCGTACACTGCGCGATATATGAAAAGGCTATGTAGGGTCAAAAATCAAAGTTTTTTATATGAATTTAATGTTTGATTATTTGCTTGTTACCAGATTAAAACATGGTGTTGGAGTGGAGGGAGAGGAAACATGA
Organism: Pseudotsuga menziesii; assembly: GCA_001517045.1. NCBI lineage: Eukaryota > Viridiplantae > Streptophyta > Pinopsida > Pinales > Pinaceae > Pseudotsuga > Pseudotsuga menziesii. The sequence goes on from LPNX011012245.1 coordinate 107,172, forward strand.
AGACATGGACCAAGATGCTCTTCGAAGTTCCCCCACGGTAAATGCTTTGCGGCAAAGTGGGTTGCTCAAATTATTTTGTACCTCACCTATGCGATCCAATTTCTACCTACTAGAGTTTATGATAAACTACTGGGATCATGATCTTGGTATGTTTGACCTACAAGGTGAGTTTCTAGAGATTACCTTGGAAGACATCTACTTTATCTCCAGTTTGTCACAACAAGGAGCTCCGGTTAACTTGGAAGGTACTGGTAGAGGAGGTGACCTTCTAAGTGTGCAGAACTACATTGATACATACTGTGTGCCTGGTACTCAAAAGAGGGGTAGTTGCATCCATATTTTTCATATTTGCAGCTTGCGATTACAGGTTTTGGAAAGAACTATAGTGAGGGTTGCAAGGTCATCATCACTTCACCTTGCAACTCGAAAACAAATGAGACTTGCAGTGGAATGTCTACAGGGAGCCCTATATGACTAGTGTTCGAGAGTAATCTCAATAATGAGGAAATAACTCTCTGACTGTAAAATAGGCCAACAAAAAAACTTCGGTTATTCTATCATATTGGTTGCCTTTTTCGTTGAGAGGGTGCTTGGTTTGAGTCATGCATTACCACTACTAGTTCGTTCTCCCCATCAGCCTAGACTAAGTAGGTGGGGGGAAATATTCCTCTGTTAGGGCAGTGGTGGATCGGTTTAGAGCGTATACAACGATGACTTCTACTTATGGTGGGAGTGACAACTACCAGCACTGGAGCAATTTCTAAATGCTAGGATATATTTCTGAGCTGACACCAACCTTTTCCTCCCTTCTGGAGGAGCATGGGGAGTGTCAGGTATTTTTGTTTTCAAGTTTTTAAATTTTTATGAATTTTAGTCATAAATATATATACATATGGATAAGAGTTTTTAATCCTATAAAATGTTAAAATGCAAATATTGGACCAATTCGCCCTACTGGGAATCCACGTATGTATGTGCATCCTATGGCAGGAGAAGATCATGGCTTGATTTGGGTTCTTGAGGGGAAGATGGCTAGGCTTACCCAAAGAGTACTTACTTTGTGTATTGAGAATATCCCCATTATTATGCAGGAGCTAGTGGTTGGTATACCACCTGTCTGGATACTCCTTTTGAGGCGGGTAGCTAGAGCAGTGCTTGTGTACATCGACGCTATTGCAGCTGAGGAAGATGAAGAAGCCTAAGATCAGGGTGATCAGNAGGGAGACCAAGATGGTCCAGATGACTAGGGTCGACATGACTACCAGAGTGGTCAAGCTTAGACCTAGGAGAATTTTATAGACTTTGATCCAGTTTTTGTATATTTTTTGTATATTATACAGTTATGACTGGATCTGAGGATCAGAAACTTGACCTATCTATATGGAAATATATTCACACACATACACACACACACACACACACACACACACACACACATATATTGTTAGTTTTATTTACATGTGTTTTGTCATGTATCTCTTGTATATTTTTATGAAAAATGCGTTAAGTGCCAGTCCAAGATATAATTAGCATATGCATCAGTTAATGAATTTTGATTTCTTGGAATATGATTGAATGTATTAAACTCAAAATTTATTTCCAAAAACCTAACTTACATAAACTGACATAGTAAAATAGGGTTTCGTAGATGATAAGCTTGATTGAGCTGGGAAACCACCAGTTGAGAGTCAAGTCTGACTTGTAGCTGGATGATGCCACGTGACAAAGCATCCCATAAAAGCTCAATGAAATACCTGTATTCGGCCACATTTTTGGTAGCAGGACCTAGGTAAGCGCCTCCAGAGGAAACTAGCTATCCTGAGGGTGAGTAAATAACCCATGCGGCTGACGCCACGTTACAAGTGTGGTGACTAGCACCATCTGCAAAACCTACCAACTACTCAGAAGACATCTGTAACAACCAATAGATGGTATAAGAACACAAACCAATGAACTCTTTTAAATAAAATTACATACAATAAAAATACATGAAAAAGCGCTAAGCCTAAGCATAGTACTTTTTCAAGTAGAGCCCATTTCTAGGATTGGGAAACTTATTCCCCTTGACATTAGTTAATTCATATGCACCTTTCTTCAAAAAATTTGACACGACATAAGGTCCTAACCACATAGACCTAAATTTCACTGCCCCCGGGGGTTCTTTGTCTTGATCCCAGAGCAAGACAAGCTCCCCTTCAGAAAAAATCTGAGGTTTGACTGATTTATCGTATTGATTTTTGACCCTATTTTTATGAGATTCATTAGCTATCAGTGCATCTCTATGATGCTCATTTAGATTTTCTAAGTGTAGCAAACCTTCTTTAAGTTTAGTTGTATCAGGTAACACATGAATAACAATCTTTAAGGACGAGATTTTGCATTCAACCGAGGTTACTGCTTCCACCCTGTGAATGAGTTGGAAAGGAGAGAACCCTGTAGGAGTTTTTACATTGGTCCGATAATCCCAAAGTGCAGGATACAACATGATGTGCTAATTGTAATGGGCTGCATTAATAGTGCGCTTGAGAATAGTCTTCAAGGTTTTATTTACAGCCCGGACTTGACCGTTCGCTTGAGGATAGAAAGAAGACGAATGCTCTTGTCTAAAACCTAGCATGGTGTTCAATTCAGTCATCATACTCTTTTGGAAAAGACTAACATGGTCAGTGACAATCTCTTTAGGAGTACCGAACCGTGCGATAATTTGGTTGAAAATGAAAAACGCTGCAGTTTCCTTGTCAACTTTATAGGTGGGCATTGCCTCTTCCCACTTCGTGAAATAATCTACAGCGATAATGATATATTTGTGCCCCCTAGCCAATACTAGGTTGCATGTCATGTAATTTATCCCCCACTTCGTGAAGGGGCCCACTGATATGACATAAAATAATAGAGTAGGATGCGACAACATATTTCTGGTGTAAAGCTAACAAGGATGACAGCACTTCACGGCTTCCACACAATCTTTAAAGATCATGGGCTAGAAATAAATGGCATGTAAGATATTCTAGGCAATTTCTAACTAAGATAAATGAACCCCACATGATCCACTATGGGAATCATTTAGGAAAGTCTCTGCTTCTTCATGGGTAATACATTGACGCAAAACATAATCTACCCCCTTACAATATAAAGTATCTCGAATAGTGAGGTATTTTTTTGCATGTACGTGTAGTTTGCACCGTTCTTCCTGCAAGAAGTCTAAAGGGTACTTCAAGGTCTAGAGATAGACAAGTATATCTCTGTACCAAGGGTCAGAGGTGGAAATCAAAAATATATGGTCATCTGGGAATGAGTCTTCTTCAATGGCTACATCTTCCTCAACCGGAAATTCTGCGATGAGCTCAACAAAAACTACGGATTTATTGGATTTGGTGGATTGGAAATATAAGTCAAAATCCTGGAGAATGACTATCCATTTGTTGAATTTTCCTCCAAATATCCATTGGAAAGGATTAACATCTGCCACTAGCACCATGGTCCTTAGTAAGATGTAGTGACACAACCTCTCAACAGCATACACAGCTGCTAGTGCCAACTTCTTGATGTGGGAATACCTAAGTTCAGATCCAGCTAAAGAATGACTAAGATGGTAGACAACATAATCTTGGATCTTATCATCCTCCTGGACTAGTAATACCCCTATGGTCAACTCAGATGCGGCTAGATACAGTATAAAATCATGAGAGTAATCTGGCGGGCACAGTAATGGTGCCGACAACAAATCTTTCTTTAATGCCACTAATGCAAGTTGTGCGATTTAATCCCATACAAATGGGGTGTCCTGCTTCAATAGGCGCATGAAATATTTAGTGATCTTGGCATAATTTATGATAAAACGTTGAATGAATTTGGATTTCCCTCGTAGGATTTGAAGCTACCTGATAGAAAAAGGAGGAGGCAGATTTACTATTGCCTCATATTTCAAAGGATCCACTTGAATACCTTTATTGGAAACAATGAATCTGAGTAGTCTCCCTAACTTGACACAGAAAACACACTTATGGGGATTCAAGAGAATTTTGTACTATCTGCATTGTTTGAATATGAAACACAAATGATTTGGGTGGTCGATCCTCTTACGAGAATGTGCTAGCAGATCATTAAGGCAAGGTTTGATAATAGATTTTATGTCATGAAAGGAAAAATTATTTTCCCACTGAATGGTAGCCCCTGCATTTTTCAATCCAAAGGGAATTTTCTTGTACGCAAATGTACCCTAAGGAAAAATGAAATTTGTTTTATGTTGGTCTTCCAGTTTAATTTGAATTTGATTATACCTAGATAAACCATCCATAAACGAAAAATTTCACTCCCTGTATATGCATCAATGATTTGATCTATGAATGGTGTAGGGTATTTATCTTTAGGACAGGCTATGTTTAGATCATGAAAGTCAGTACAAAAGTGTATTGTCCCTTATTTTTTGTCGAAAGGAACAGGTTTGGATATGCATTCTATCAAAGCTATCGGGTAAATGAAACCGACTTTCAATAGTTTTTCAACTTCAACCTTAACAGTTGCCGCCTTACATGGATTGACAGGTCTTAGTTTTTGTCAAATGGGTATGGCATTAGGGTATGTTCGTATTTAACGCTCGACTATTGAGGGATCTATGCCTGGAATCTCCTCATATGACTAGGAAAACACATCACAGAATTCCTTAAACAAGGATGTATAGATCGCAATCTCCTTCGGAGAGCAGTTTGCACCAATGTGTACATTTTCCACAACATTTGGGTTTGTAGAGATGTTGATAGGAATAGTAGCGGAAATGTTTTCCATATTCCCCTCAGCAAATATTCCTTCCCTTGGTAAGGGATTAATAGGTGTATCAACATCACCTACCAGTCTCATATGGAACTCTTCATTCTCAATCCTACTTAACTCTAGAAGAAAATATGATTGATGGTGAAGATATTCGCAGATCTTATCTCATTTGCACATAGCTTCTAGAATGGCTTCATCATAAGGAAAAACCTTATCTAAGCAGTCTCTAAAATGCAAAGAGTTCTTTTCCCAAGCACGCAGATATGCTTCTTTTGGCTCCTCTCAGACTGTGAGAGGGACCGGAATGGGATCAACAATTGTATGAACGATAGCTTGATAAGATACTTCTGCTATTGATAATGGAACTTCAGGTTCATGGTGGGAAGGAAGAACCCAAGGATCTGTTCTATCAACAACCATGGTAATAGACTTACCTATAGTAATAGAACCTAAATAATTAATCAAATCTAGAAAATCAAATGTGCCCATCAATGATGCATACATTCTAGCCCATAAGCTCTCTAAAGTAGGGTTAACCTGATCAACCAATGGCATGGTGGAATCATTAGTTTCCATGCACCCCTTTCGAGTAAAACTCAGTTGGTCTACATTAACCAACTTCCCTTCATGTGGAAACAATACTACCCAAAGTATGATCGATGCAATAGCAGACATGGCATAAGTCCAACTTCTCCCCAGGAGCAAGTTATAATCCAAAGGTGCATCAATCACCTCTACCTCAACAGAAACTTCCTTCCCTACCAACTTTATTTCAAAATCTGGTAGGATACCATGTGGACCAAATGACCTTCCGTCGAAAGCAATAAGTAGGGTGTTCGATGGAGCTGGATCTGGAGATCCAAGAGCTTTCCAGCAAGACAAGGACATGACACATCTGGAAGCACCCTCATCGACAACTACCCTTCCAATGGTTTTTCCACCATGGGTGACATCTATCGATAAGGCCACATGATAAGGTAGGAGAATTTTGACATCAGACAAATTAAACTTTGCCATGAGGCTCGATGAATCCATGCTACCTAACACTGCTAAGAGTGCATCTCACTGGGCAGGACAACTCTATAAAACCTCTAACACCGACATCGCACAAGGGGTCTAGTCTAAATCTGCAACTATAGAGTAGTTGGATGTAGCCCTAGAATTGGTATTTTGCAAGGTTTTCTTGAAGACACATTTCGTTATCTTGGGCATAGGTTTGGCAGGTTTCTCAATCGTGAGAGGGTTAGAAGTTTCACCTATAGACTTACCCTTCTCCGAAGCATCTGTCATGATAGTTCTTGTTCCTAGTCTGGAGTAAAGTCTGGGATCGAACCATGTTGATGAAATTTGGGTCAAGAGTATTTGGGGTGCCCCCTACTACATTTGAAGATGAAGCTAAATTCTGTCCTTGGGGAAAAGGATCCTTGAGGACATCCGGTTGTTGGCCTTTTAGTAGGTTTTGAACTTGGTCAACAAGGGGACATTAATGGGTCAGGTGATCCTCCTAGCAAAACTTACAAGGGAATTTCACCTTCTTTTCTTTTTTCCCCCCATCAGCATTGTTTGTGGATTTTTTCTTGTTTTGGTTTCCCTTACCTTCGTTTTTTTTCTTCTTTTTTCCACTGGGATGCTGATTGCCCTTTTGAGAGGATTGTGCAAAAACATTTAAATTCTGGGGTGAGGGGGTAGCTTTTGTTTCCTCCACTGTAGAATGTTTGACAGACAACTCATGGAGCTATTTAGCCAAAGACTTTATAGTGGGATATCTTACAGAACCAGCCACACCATCGGCATGGGCTACAAGCTTAGGTTTCTCTACATTATGTGTTGGCATCAGTGCATCAGGGATGATTTTATATAAAATCCCAGACTGAGAATATATCAAATCTATTTGTTGGGCCCTATGGATAGCCTCTTCCTCATTGGTCACTCTTGAAGTAGATACATCCTTATATATATATGGCAATAGGGATTTAAGGAACCATTCTAGTAAAAAATCAGGAGGAATAGTGGCTTTGATAAGGTTCTTCTGTCTTCTTCACTCTTTGATGTGATAAAAAATATGAGTGGCCTTGTATTTCCAAAAGGTAGACAACAAGTCTATCCTAAAATCATACCAGAAAGGAAGTTGGAAGTGACTAAGGAATACATTAGCCAACTCCCAAAAACTATCAAACGTAGTAGAAGGCAGTTCAATGTACCATTTTGCTGTAGTACTGGTCAGAGTTCTTTGGAACAATCTCAAACAAACGGTATCATCATTTAGTGAGTTGGAAGAGCATCACAAGTGGAAAGTGGTGACATGAGCTCTTGGGTCATCACCAAATTTTCCTTCGAATTTTGGAATGCCCAAGAGAAGCTTGGTAGGAATAGGTGGCGAGGAGGATTTATGTCTCACCAGGTCATTCATTAACTTCGACAAGTCTGGCAAGTTTAAATTTGTCAGGAGAGGGAGCTTTGGTCTAAACAGAACATTAAAATTACCAGCTTGGGGATTAGAGGGAATTTCCCCATGTTCCCAGATGTGAAGGCAGGGTTGCCCCTTGGTGCCGGTTATGAAGTGGTCGGGATGCTTTGGAAAGGATTCCACCCATAAGCCAGTGGATTTTTAATGTGAGGTGTTGTATATGAGGTTCGAGCTGTCGCTGTCAAAACTCAGGTTTGGAACATAGGAGCAGGTATCCCTCCGCTAAAAAGTGAGAAAGGAGAGCTCGTGAAAGGAGCTGAAGCTAGAGTTTAAAAACCTTGACCATAAGGATTAGGGTTTCCAAAATTCACCCCTACATATGAAGGTGTTGGACCTACATATGGAGTGGATGGGGGAATGTGCCTCCCATTCCAAAGAAAACCCTGGGAAAATGACGAGGATCCTATAGGACCACTCTGAGCAGTGTGTGCGAAGGAAGTAGGAACATAAGGTACACTAGGAATCCCAATGAGCACTCCACCAAAAGTAGCTGCTAAATTTGTGGAAGCCGGTGGTTGAACCACTCAGCTAGTTGTAGTTAAAGGTGTAGTCGGTATACTTGTTATAGGGGCACCAACTGGGGGAGGTGGAACCCCTTCAACTGGAGCGGCTGAGGTGGATTTAAGAAAACTTTCTCCTGCAGTAGACATTAGTCTTCCCAGAGGGACACCAATCATCGGTGAATTGAAAGAATGAACCTGGACGATCACCGGATCGTTTAGGTCAGTTAGAGGTGAATTAAATTTTCTTGCAAACTCGTCATCCTGCAAGTCTTCTATCTCAAATGCAGTTAAATCAAACTGGTTTGCCCTAAGTTCTAGTTCACCTAGAACTTGACTAACTCCTATCGGTTCGAAAGAACCATTTGTTTCTAATCTCTGCCTTTGAGGGGGAGGTGGAGGTTCCAATGTAATAAGTGGAGGAAGGTTTTTTAACCTTCAAGACCTTCTAAGAGATTGGTCCTTCACAATTGTAAATTTGACTCTTCACACCCTAAGGTCGGCTAAAACACAGACAAACCACAGAGAAATCACTACAAAAATTTCCTAAAGTCTCAACAATCACAAGGGGTATAAGATATCCTTTCCCAAAGAAAGATGAAAGATAGTTTCTTGGTGTCCTTAAAGAGGTTCTTAGGCACAAGAGGAGGAATCACGCACCTCCTTCCTACACTTTCAACAAGGGTAACCTTCCAAGCCCATCCAAGGTGAACCAGAAATATCCTTCCGGTTTACCTGTGTATAAACTCTAGATGTCAAAGAGACTAAAGGATACCTTAACTATATCAATATTCTGGGGGGACAGTCGCAAGCCTACTTCATACGCATGGACAAGGTAGCAAATCCTGAAACTATGTCTAGGACAGAATCCATAGATGCGCAAAAACCTTGGTCTACGTTTTGATAAGGAATCAGAGGGTTATCTCCTCAGTACAATCCCCCCGAGTCGCAAGCCTGGTTAATACGCATGGCCAAGGTAGAAAAGCCTGAAACTATGTCTAGGATAGAATCCCTAGATGCACAAAAAACTTGGTCTACATTTTGATAAGGAATCAAAGGGTTATCTCCTCAGTCCAATCCTCCACGCGGCCTTATGCTTAAATCCCGTTTGAGAGGAGCTTCTGAGATACTACCAACATAGAGAAGGATTTACTTATCGATTGGCCAACTATGTCTGAATTTAAACACTTGTGGGGAGTTTACACTTCTTATCCCACAAGTCAAGCTTAAGCCAGTAGGTGTATGACCCTATAAAACAAAACTTACTAATAAATTTTAAATTATAGCGTTCATTTTAAGGGTTGTTCTTAGTCAGAGAGTAAGTGGCGTGAATTACTGTCATATTATAGACTCAATTAGAAAAGTAAAAAAGGTGTATAAAATGAATTCAAAAACAAATTACAACTACTTAAATCAAGTTTCTTTTCTTTTTTTCTAAATATGAGCTAATGAAATTGCAACTAAGTATGAGAAGACTAGGACTTGTTTTTGTAATTTTTGAAGTTTTTATTCGAAAATACTAGAAATAAAAGTACTATATGCAACTAAATGAAAAAGTATCAAATGTTTTTTTTTTTCACTTTTCAAATTATTCAAAAATTACCATGCACCTAAATGCAAAATTTCTTGAGTTTGTTTGAATAATCAGACCATAAATAAAGCTATATGAAGTATAGTGCACTTGAAAGAACCACACTCAACCACTTAAGGAGGAGATTTGGTAAACACCTAACTTGGTAAGAGATCAATGAATAAAATCCACTAAAATCACTAAAGGACAAGTGAAAAATTGATACTACTTGAAAGCAGTACAGAGTACAAGGTATCCGGAATCCTTATCACTAACTCAAATACACAGCACTGAACCTATCACCCAAATAGGAGAACGTACTTCAAATTGCTAAGTGCAAGAAGAATCAAACAATAAAACTCAAAGGCTTAATAAAACGCACAAAGCATGGTGTACGGGACTTTTAGACTTACAGGAAGATGCCAGCAATAGAATACCCTCAAGCAGAGAAAAATCCAAACAAGACAAGGAAAAGCAACCCTCTCTAAAATTTTGTGCTCCTAAAAGATGTACATGACTGTATTATAAAGAAACCCGCGTACTGTATGCAACTGTCTTATAGAGCAACCTACGTATACAAGTTGCTATACGTGACTGTGTAGCACAACAACCTGCGTATACAACAACAAAAATTTCAGAAAGAAAAAATAACAAAGGTCTCTGGACACACTAATGCAAACCAAAGGAAAGATAGGCAACCACACAAAGAATCAAAGAAAAGACTGGGCAAGTATCTATAGGACTAACCCACAATAGGATGGAATCCCCAACGAAGTCGCCAGTTCTGTTGTTCAGGATAAAGCACCCTTGTAACCTAGGGTCTGGGGTTACCAACTTACTACTAACTTGTAGATAATCAGATTTACCAGAGAATAGAAAGGGAATAGGAAGAAAATCTTGACTTAACCGATTCCAGACGGTTGATCCAAGCTTGATATTCTCCCTCTCCTCTTCTCTCTAAAGCTTCCAGGGATGGACCTCTTTCACCTCGAAAGAGAAAATCCTTCAAGTTATATCTCATGCATATATATATATATATAAAAGGTTAGATGAATAGTATATCAAACATATAATCAAATATATTCATTAACCAAAATACATGAAATAGACTCAACACAAGATTGGAAGAATAAGTTGCTTTATTAACAATCGGTGAATGAGATAAGAGTACAACCCAGCTTCTGAGACAAGGACTCCTCTGCAACCAAAGGACTCTGAGTTTTTCTACTCCAAGATTTCTAAAGATATACCACCAGCATAACTTTTCTCTCCAAAATTGATTAATTAGTCCCCACCCCAAGGCCTCTATTTATACTTTGGGAAATAGAGTGGTTTTGAAGGTTGGAGTGATTGAAACAGTTGAGATAGTTATGGATTAGGGCCCAACTAATCTCATCTAATCATGTTTTATATTTTTTAAATTCAAAATAAGGTGTACACAACTATTAATATAGGCAATCCACATACGACACGTGAGTTGCTCGAAGGAAACCCGTGTACACCAGTGTACACGGGTTGGAATGCAAATAATCACATATGGTATGCGATTTGAAATGCAGATAGTATGGTATGAAACTCAACACTTAGAAAAAATATATAGCAAGATGGTTTAAGGGTAAATGCATCCCAGGTCATGCCCATCTATAATGTTTTGGAAAACGTCAATCCTAAATTGTCCTTTTGTGTACCAACATAAAGAATGTCCGCACTCGGACGGAGAAGTACCATTTGGGTTAATAACACAATTCAAATTACATAATTCAGATATGCATAAGCTATATAATTGATATCCACCACACTATCTTCATAGGAAGAGTAATTTTTTCGTTTTTCCCTCGGGACAAATTTTCTGCATTCACAACTTGTCATTAAACACGTAAGCTCATAAAAGATTAGGAGCAATATTATCATCAATATTATTATTTAAGGAAAAAACATGTTAAGTATGAATCAGACTACAATGTTTACCTAACCATATTGATCGTTCATTGAACATAACAAAAAAATTTTCTTAAGAAAACTAATCAATAACACAACATACAACATTTACTTAAGTATACTAGTCAAAACTACTCAAGTGACTGGAAACGACTCAAGCAACTGGAAACTTGATTGCGAATTTCCTCCCAACCATTTGATCCATCTGGCATATGTTGTTCCTCCTAGAGCCACCCCCACGATGGGTGGCGAATCCACTAGGGTAGGTTTGTAATAAGTCGAAATGCAGACAAAGATGGATGTGGACTTTCTAAGTTCTTAGCGATCCTATCCACATCAAAACACACATAAATTTACCATGTATACCTAGGTATGTTCGTAGATCTTCTTTACGACAATGGATTTCACTTGGACCCTTCACACATCTATATCACAGCTAGGAAACACTTAAACAATGATGTTTTTAGATCTAAATAGCAAGTATACAAGCCACATTCCAGATACCACCCACATTGATTAGCTTAAGGACGCACACATAGCTTTAGTCCCTACAATGCTTACATGAAAAAAAATATGCAAGAAAAGAAGATAAAAAGTGGGAATGATTCCCAACTCTACAACACATTTATTTGCTTAAATAAAAAGCTTGCATCATAGTTAAGACAAGCACGCAGTAAATAAAATGTGGGTACCAGCTTCAATCGCATACAAATTTTTAGATAAAAAACTTGCAGTAGAGTTAAGAACTACAGGAAGAAAAATTAAATGTGGGTAACTAAAACACAATATCACGAATCATCTACTCAAACATTCTAAGATTCACATCAACGCGATTCACAGGTAGTGTAAATTTCCATAAACGATTAACACTTGTAAGCATTCTTCAAATAAAAAGAAATAATAAAATAGATCCAAAATTGGACATCCAACAACATTATTTCAGTCACATTTCACCAAATTATTAACACTTGCAGCCATTCTTAAAATAAAAAAGGGATAATAAAAATAAGATGCAAAACGTAGGCATCCAACAATATTATTTTAGCGATTTTTCACCAAATGATTAACACGTGTAGCCATTCCTTAAGTAAAAATGAATTATAAAATAAGATCCAAAATGCATCCAACAGCATTATTTCGAGTGGAATTTCACCAAATGATTAACACTTTTGCAACCATTATTTAAATAAAAAAAGGGATAATAAAAATAAGACCCAAAATGCAGGCATCCGACAACGTTATTCCAAGTGGCATCTACCAAATGACTAACACTTGTAGTTATAAAAATGAATAATAAAAATAGATCCAAAACACAGACATCCAACAGCATTATTTCAGCAGCATTTAACCAAATGATTAACAAAGGAAGTCATTCTTTAAATAAAAATAATAATAATAAATAAAATCCAAAACACATATGGCAACTTATTCCGAGTGGCATTTCACCAAATGATTAACATTTTCAGCCATTATTTAAATAAAAGGGTTAATAAAAATAAGATCCAAAACGCAGTCATTCCACAATGTTATTCCGAGCGGAATTTCCCAAATGACTAACACTTACAATCATAAAAATTAATAATAAAAATAGATCCAAACCGCACACATCCAACAACATTATTTCAGCGGCCTTTCACCAAATGATTAACACTAGTAGCCATTCTTTAAATAAAAGGAATAACAAAATAAGATACATAACACACCTAATAGCATTATTCCCAGTGGGATTTCACCAAATGATTAACATTTGCAGCCATGATTTAAATAAGCGGGATAATAGAAATAAGATCCGAAACACAGACATCCGGCAATGTTATTCTCTTATCAATGAAATCACAACTTATGTATAAGATCTAAAAAGAATTGCATGCTTCCGTGCTGAAACAAAACAAAGGAGCCACCTCCTGCTCATATCTTATCATTCAAAATAATAATAATAAAAAAAATGCAAGGTAATTCTCCAACAAATAATAAAACTGCAAGCAACACCTCATTCACGACTCTTCCTCTCCCCAAATGCAACTGCCCTCCCCCTATTGAGAACCCGTATATTAATTAAATAACCCCATCCCCACACAATGTGGAGAGACAATCGTAACTTTTGCACTAAATATACCATCGTTAGTGGCCATCAATCTTTTCACTAACTATGTCATTGATAGTGGTGAGGAAGATTTCCCCATCTTCGTTGTCAAATAAATAACTCCACGCATGCACCCAACCCAAACAATCTTTAGGTTTTCAATCTTACTTAGATATTTAAAAAAAGTACTCTTAAATAATTAAGTACATTATGTATAAAGTATACTAGACATCCTTATCATTGCAAGTAATTATTTGACATGTAAATAACTTCTCATATTTTCATACAAAGGGCATATTCTTATGAAAAGGTAATTCTTTTTATTTAAGGGTTTATATAACCAATCATTAATATATAAACATCTTTATTTGGTTTATATATAAATGACTTTATTTAGTTTATATATGTAAATTAACATAAATAAATATTTTCACTATAAAGGATTCTTTTCAGGTTACCAATTTTTATAATCATTCCTCAAAAACATAAATACACCTTTGTACATGTATTTATGTACCGCTGAAAATTTAATCTCCTAATGTATTAAAATAAGTTTTGTGAGAATAAACAAGTATATAAAACTTTGGGGGAGATTACATCATTGACTCCAATTTCTTCAAGAGAAAGCGTTAATCCTCTTACTAAAAGTTCTAGGGAGGTTTCCTTGGAATAAAATTAAGTATTACGATAAAGATAAATTTAAATCTTCTCTTTGATACCAAAAGAGCATCATATTGACCCACTATTTGTTAACGAAGAAATCGACGTATTCACGACTTACTTCAACTTAGGATGACCCCATAAGGATTATAGTTTCAAGGGAATTGTTATTCTTCTTTGACTTCCCAAGGCTCCACTACTTTTTTTAACCTTCCCCCCGAGTGGATACGTCCCCAATCGTTCTTAGTCATGTCAATTTTCCAGTCTCGTAAAACTATCAATCACATCCATAATTTTCATAAGGTTAGGATGGGTACTTACAAAGCCATTTTACTTACACTCTATGTTTTTGGGTCGAGGTAGAAAGGGTGTAACACTCCAAAAATTCGTAAAAATTTAAAATTTTTCATATAACATAAAATGTTTGTAGTCGTTACTACCTAGGAACAAGTAACTGCTAACGGTTATTTTAAACAGTTTTAAACTAGAACTAATTCTTTTGTTAATCTCTAGTTTCGCATACTTATTTGTTTGTTTCCATAATTCATTGTTAAGGATTTGATTTAGGAGGTTATGATTTGGAATAATAGGAAATGAAACATCTATTTAATTAGTGCTGAGTTTGTTTTACTACTTTATCAAAGTAGGTAGGATCTTTAGTTGAGATCGAGGCTTACTTAGATTTTTAGCTAATCCAGTGAAGTGATGCTTCTTTTACAGGTCCTCTACACGTAAGATGTTTTGACACCAGTTTCCATATTGAGATTATTATCTCAACTACCATAAAATGTAATGCTAAAAAAATTATTTCTTTTACTACTTTGAGCAATAAATGAGGTATCGTTGTTCTGTATATTTATGTTCTAAATAGTTTCTGGTAAACAAAAGTGTTAGTATGCTGAACCTAGTCCAGTTGCCCTTCTATTTTTGTATAACCAACTTGTTCATTCAATTTTCATCAATTTATTATTAGCTTAGGTTCTGTATGTAAATCTAGTGAATGGACATCAATATAGCAAGTTCTTTTATCACCTTATTGCTTAACATATTAGTAATTCAAGGGTACTCATTTCATCAATGATCAAAATAGGTAAACTTAGACAACCTAAATCTGGATATAGTCATAAGTAAAATGGTTGTTATTCACACGTCGCAATTAAACCTAGTGCATGGATAGTTTACTAACTAACCTCGTATTTACAACCAAGAAAAGAAATAATCTATATTTTTAAACTATAGTATTAATGCTTTTTATGTAGGGATGAAAGGGTTATTTTCTATGAAACAAATCTATCCCTTTTTAACCTTAGTATAATTTTTATCTTGTAACATCTCCTCTCATACCCTAAATATTTTGTAAATTCAAATAACATTGTACTTGTCTCCGGGTGAGGAGCTCAAGGCCAAGGCCCCATTGGAAACAAACCTTGCAACCTATACAAGTTAAAGACGTAGGAGGCATAAATACAATGACATGACTTAACCACAAAAGATAAAGAACAAGACGATTAAAGATCCACAAGGGATACCGTGGCTCTATGTATCAGAAGTATTAGAGATAATATCTATGCCTACCAAGTCACCTGCTTCGCTAAAACTTATCATGATCGAGACATCACCACTCGGTACTTAGCCGTAATATGATTAAATTGGGATAGTAGGAGTCGCACTCGGTAGAATTAAGGGGAATACGAGGATAAGAGCAACCCAAGGGGCTAATGGTCAAAGGGACTAGTCTCCTTAAAAATAAAAATAAATAAATAAATAGAACAACCTGAGAAAGATAGCACCCTCTGCATACCCTTTTTTCTCGATGCCACCTAGTTATAAAGACTTACACATATGCTTAATATGTGAGTTAATTATATACATAGGTAAATTTAATTTATATGTACAAAATTATATACTAATGGTGGTAGGGGAAAATGCAAAAGTGGAAGGAAGAATTGTGGTTAAAGTGGTTCAGACACCTTATAACCCTATGTGATTAAGAGGACGCGTTATGTTGATCATTTAAAAAGGAAAAGGTAATATATCTCTCCTTATTAAAAAATAAATATATTATGTTATATCTTCATTTGTGTACAACGCACAAAATTTGATTTAACTCCTATGTTAAACCAAGTGAAATTGGTGTCTTAGTAAGACAGAAAGGAATAATGAAGAAGAGGGCATTTCAGAGAGACACGGGACTGTAGAAATTTTGTCATAAGCAAAATTTTAGGAAGACAGTCCTCGGCAAAAACAGTGGCAGAATTGCTGCCTTGTTTTGTGGGAAACTCTGCACGCCTTAGGAAAAAACATTTTTCTTTTAGGTTACTTAAGCAGGGTAGCAAGATGTGAAGGGCACAGCAAGAATGCTAATTGGAAAAGAAAATAAAAAACAACTTTCCATCGAGAGGGAAGAGAAAACAAAACTTTGGGGAAAATCATTGTGGGAGCCTCTTGGAAGTTACTGGAACTTAAAAGTAATCATAGGCGAGGGTGAGGAGCCAAATCCAGCTCCATAGAGCGCGTGATCCGTCGTCGCTCTGTAAGAATGGTTGTATGTTACCTTGTGCTTCTTTTCCAATAGCGTAGTATGACCTAGTTGTAGTTTATTGATGTCCTTGACATTTTATGGAAAATGTTCTTCCTATTTTGGGTTTTTTTTTTATATTGTTCTTGTAGATAAATGTTTATAATTGCTGCCACTATTTCGCTCACCTGTAGGTTATAGATCAAACTTTCGATCTGAATTGACCTCGCTAACCACGTGCCAGGTGTATTTTATGATTATTTCATGCTAAATATCTACAGGCAATATGGCTATCAGCATTTCGTGACCTTATTAATTAATATTGATGTGCAATCGTAGTCCAGATCCATTTCGGTCTTATCTATATTGTGTTAAAGTGAAAACGCGGATCAAGAATGTCCATGTTTGCATCTTAACCTCAGTGTGTGGTTTCATATGATCAAACCATTAAATTTGCAAACCCGTTGCTTTCTAGCCTGACCCTAATAGCGTTAATGTGATGGAGAATGGCCACCTTTGTATGTTGTTTATTTCATAAATTTTTATTTGCCGCATGTGAAATCGCTGATAAGAAATGTCCATTGCCTGCATATTCCTCTGTGTTATTGGTTATGAAATCACTAGTCCATATCTGGCACTAATGCGATCCCCAGTGTATTGTTTCAACCAGTTAGGGACCAAATGGCTGAGAATATTTGGGATGTAAGCTATCCTCTGCATGTGGCATTGTATTTATTGAACCTGTAATGGATGAATCTGGTTTATTTCTGTGTTATCTTCAAAATAATGATGTGGGAGGGTCATAGGTATATTGGGTAAATTCCCCTATATATATTATCCCTTGCATGCATGTTTTTATTATTGCTGAAGATGAAATCGCTACTCCAGAATGCCCATCCAGTATGCTATGCTTTGCTTATTGCTCATATTTTTACTGTGTGTGTAATCTAAATCCAGATTCGAACTCTGAGATTCCCCAATCCTCTACATGATGTTTTATTACTGTTGAAGATGAAATCGCTACCTCAGAATTCCCACTCTGTATGTTGTGCTTTTCATATTGCTTGTATTATTACTGAATGTGTATTCGCAATCCCTATTCGAACTCTGTGATTCCAAAATATAATGTTTGGAATGTTCTGTAGGTTGAATGAGTAGGTACATACCTTTTTATGATATCTGAGTAGGATTGTTGTACTTTGAGTTGATAGGTTCCATCAACATTGATACATTTCCTTAGGATGGGACAAATCGCAGAACCAATAGAACCTCATGAGTGTTTAGGTATATGGGTTCTGTTTGAGCATGGATACGACAAATCCATGGGGAGCTTTTGTAGGCTTTACAGCTTGCGTTTTGGCGTACTTTTGAGTATGGTTATAGGGGATCCCTGTCTGGGGTTTGTGCTTGAATTAAAACAATAGAGAGGTTTTTATAGAAAACATTTTATAAAAATGCTGATAGGCAAGGTTTGATATATATATATATAAGGTCATGTAAAAAAAAACCTCCACAGAAAATCGAGATGTTGATAAAAGGGCATATGTATACAATAGTTGACCATGCATAAAGATTTTTATATTGTCATGTATATATATAATAGATGTCTATGATGTATTGTCCTACATATGTCAAAAGAAGATAAAAAACTGAGATATGATGCTTGTTGGAATCTGTGTAGGATTCAATTCCTTGAAAGTTCTCCCTAATAGGGTTCTTCTGAAGTTCAAAAGAATAGATGGCAACAGAGTGTTGCGGATTGTAACTTTTGATTTTAATAAATTTCACCTAATGTGACAAGTTTTGTGGACGTAGCCCAAGGATTGGGTGAACCACGTACATTGGTATCGTTTTAGTGTCATGATGTATTCTGCACTTTTATGTGGTTGAAGTATTATGCTCTTTGATGATTTTTATGCATGTACCTTTAGCTTGATAATAATGGTGAAAATGGAGATGATAATGGTGAAATGGTGAGATACGACTTGTGTTAAATAGAATGATCATTTATTGGCTGGTCACCTTATGTTAGATAAATAAGAAATTTGTTGCCTAAGGCTTTTGCATGATGTAATAAGAAAATATAACATTGTGGATAACAGACAGGACTGCAATAATCAAATCAGCTTACGGTATCCCTGTTATATGAAATTAAGGGTGTTTTGTTACTTATTTGGGGATAAGGGAATCATATTCATATGTAAATGTTTTGTAAGCTTGTCATACTAATGTTATGATATTTTCAAAAGAAAACAGTTGTAAAAAAAAGAATCACCTCTTCACTCAGCAGTTGATTTAATATGTATTGACTTATCTGCTGATCATCTATTTCTTTCAATTTGTAAATGATGATGAAATGTTTCTTTTAAATATAAGAATGATGTTTTGGGTTTTGCATATTTAAAATACTATCGATTGTTGTTTTCAAAGATAGGCCATTGATATGAATGGGTGTATGGATGAAGTTACTCATAATTATTCAGGGAGGAAAGGCTCATTCAGACACTAATATGATGGACTTGTTTTTTTTTTTTTTTAGTAACAGTGAAACAAAGACTCTTTTACCCATTTTGCACACATAAATGGCATCGAGGTATAAGAGGTACATTACATATGGTATCAGAGCAAGAGTTGAAATGCTCGAGCCTATTGGGCTCAAAATGTTTCTGCATGCTTTGTTTAACTAACGATTGAGTTTTGTTTTGTTATATAGAAAATCAACAAGTTTGCATTGTTCAGCCATTCCAGGTACCTTAAGTCGTACACAATACGAATGTTTGTTGAACTTGTAATTATGCAGGAGAAGGAGGAACCTCTTCTGAGATCACAAAAGGTAGGCATTGTTTCCACCTCTGCGTTAAGCTGACGATGTAAGTACATAGGTAGCTGGTCCTTTCCTTGATTTTCTTTCGAAAGAATTATACGATTGTTTCTTCTTTATTTTAAACTTCACAATTAAGTTTTGGTAAGATATAGGAGTCCTCTTAGATGGGTGAAAGTACCTTCTACCATAATAATAATGTGGAAGTTAAATTATTATTAATGAAATGATGTATAATTCTTAGAGTTCCATGTGGATTGTGATAGGATCAATTGTAACACTCAGTAATTACTATTGTTAAAAGTAGCATTAAAGAGTTACCAAATTACCTACAGACCTAAAGAGTCACATCCTCTGCTTTTGCAATTATTCTACAATCCTAATATGCTAGATAAATTAATTTGATGGACAACCAAAATGTAAGTATCATGGATTGTGCTACTGACATGAACATTGGTTACTTGATCTACTGATCATAACAATTGGGTGGATTGATGACAACTTTGCCTCACATCTGAAAAACTAGGCTTGTCTTACCATGAAAGTCTTGTTCCCTGTATAATCTCTTTAGACATTAATACTGTTGAAGAATTGCTATCATTGAGTATATGAATCTAGAAAGTGAGTGCCGACAGTCCTTCGACAACTTTTCACTTAACATTGAGTTCATTATCCTTGGAAATTTGGATGGATAGCAATGACAACAAACATAGATTATGTTGGGTTGTCGACATTGACCCTTGCTGGTTGAATATTTAAATTAAAAATGATATAAATTCAAGTCGGATTATTGATGAGCTTCCTCTTGACACTTATTTTAAATGCTTAAGGAAGGTTTGACACATTACTTGATCTGGTAGAAAAAAATGAAGGGTTGAAGGTTGATAATGATTTTTCTTTTGGTTAAGTCCATTAATAAAAGTAATGAAGTTCAAACCTATTACTTGATCACTAAAGTAAGATATATTTATAAATACAAGTTAAACACCATCTCCTTATATTCATGATTATGCTGAATTGAGCATCCTTAAAAGGATAGATTGATGAATTGTTTCTTGAGATAAATGGACGATGTGTACATACCTAAAAGTCTTGAATAGCCACAAAAATACCAGCTTCATACTTGTTAAGTAAATAGAAGCATGCTCCTATTGGTGAAATGTTCTAGAAATGGTTCCTTGTGCTTGGATTATAGTTTTGAACTATCTTATGCTTTGAATTAGCTCATGGATGGTATTCTCATTTTCGCTAGCCGAATAGACTAATTGTTGGAATGAATAATTATTAATATCCTATGTCTATTGGTAGAATCTGGTAAGAACCCTAGAGTGGATTCTAGTGCTCTTGTTGGTAGTCTTGTGAATTGAATCCACTGAGAATTTTATAACATTGTTATTGCTTGGTGTCACACTGAGATTGGCATTTTTTTAGAGCTTATGTGGGTCTGGTCATGAAAGTAAGTAAGCTTGATTATGACTGTATAATGTTATATACTAACCTGGTAGGATGTGCCCGTAACACTATCGGTCGGAATTGACTGATTTAAAAAAAAAAAAAAAGGAAAAACGATTACTACTGCAGATAATGAGGTTAAGTATGGGTGTTGTTCTAACGAATGTCGAGTTTTTGCGGATGATTTTTACGTACTAACCTTGTAGGCTTCACCGATATTATGACAATTGCTACAATCAACATACATGATGGTATATAAATCTGCCTGTGTATGTAAGTTGCACTCAGAAAAGTGTAAGGAGTAATATTCTATATGATTTACAAGGTTACATGACTCATGAATGGAAAATTAGAATCAATGCAAATCAGGAAACTCTAATAATTGATTAATTTTTGGGGTTATCCACAATATGATAAACTGACACTTATAGAGTGCTTGCAGGCATGGGAAAATATGGCCATAAGAAAATGGATAAAGCTCCAGGACTGTGATCAGTTAAGAAGATATGAGAGAGATCTCATGTGTATGAAGTTGTCACCACAAGGGAATGGTGATGAAGGTAGTGGTTGAAAGCTACCTTGTTTTCCCCTGGGCCAGCGAGGGACCACTATGCATTCTGGGGACGCCTAGATATAAGAAATCTTGGTTAAGACTCATTCTGCACACATTAGAGGACTGTCACATGAGTGGGGGACTCTGTGAAGAGAACAACCTCTAGACACTGTGGGGTGTACGAGGATGGAGTGCCTCAGCTTGGTGAAGCACCCTGAATAGCACAAAAAGGAGATACGCCTAAGGGTGGGTATCATCCTTGAGTTGGGTGGCTTGAATTAGTACTTGAAGTTGTTAGCACTTGGAGTGCTGGGATGGAGGAACATCTAGAGAAAAGAATAATAATGAAGCACCCTGAATAGCATAAGAAAGAGATACGCCTAAGGAAGGGTATCGTCCTTGTGTTGGGTGGCTTGGATTAGTACTGGGAGTACTATTAGCACTTGGAGTGCTGGGATGGAAGACATCCAGAAAGAGAATAATGTCGGGAATAGGTAAGTGCATTTCAGGTAAAACTTGTACCTATGAGGTAATATGTTCATTTGTTGACAAACAGAACTAACAGGTATATTGGAACCAGTGAGGATTATGAAAACTGAATAGTGTTGGATTTCTACATTGCCTCAATGTCGAAGCTAGTAATCATGTAGTATTGGTGTACCAACTTCATTATGAAAATAATTGAGCATTATGGCACCAACGAACACTAGAAAGTTGTAGATGGTTACAATGCAAAAGAATCTATGGCTGATGTTTGAGTTGAAATATAAATTTTGTACGTGATGTATTGAAGAAAAATTGTCCTAGACCTAAACATGTTGTAGGGAAAATATAGGTTTTGGACAATAGCAAGTCGAGAAGATACGAAAAGATCTCGAGGGATAAATATGACGAGGATGAGGAGAGGAAAGATGGAAAATAAGATGAAGGAAATTTGCAAAAAATAGGAACACCGAGGACGGTGTTACTTTTAAGGGGGAGAGGATGTAACATCCCTCTCATACCCTAAATATTTTGTAAATTAAAATAATAGTTTACTTGTCTCCGGGTGAGGAGCTCAAGGCCAAGGCCCCACTGGAAACAAACCTTGCAACCTATACAAGTTAAAGACGTAGGAGGCATAAAGACAATGACATGACTTAACCACAAAAGATAAAGAACAAGATGATTAAATATCCAAGGGATACCGTGGCTCTATGTATCGGTAGTATTAGAGATAATATCTGCACCTACCAAGTCACTTGCTTCACTAAAAATTATCACGATCGAGATATCACCACTCGGTACTTAGTCGTAATATGATTAAATCAAGATAGTAGTAGTCGCACTCGGTAGAATTAAGGGGAATACGGGGATAAGAGCAAACCAAGGGGCTAATGGTCAAAGGGACTATTCACCTTAAAAATAAAAATAAATAAATAAATAAAACAACCCGAGAAAGATAGCACCCTCTGCATACCCCTTTTTATGGATACCACCTAGTTATAAAGACTTACACATATGCTTAATATGTGAGTTAATTATATACATAGGTAAATTTAATTTATATGTACAAAATTATATACTAATGGTTGTAGGGGAAAATGCAAAAGTGGAAAGAATAATTGTGGTTAAAGTGGTTGAGACCCCTTATAGCCCTATGTGATTAAGAGGACGCGTTATGTTGATCATTTAAAAAGGAAAAGGTAAGATATCTCTCCTTATTAAAAAATAAATATATTATGGTATATCTTCATTGGTGTACAACAAACAAAATTTGATTTAACTCCTATGTTAAGCCAAGTGAAATTGGTTTCTTAGTAAGATAGAAAGGAATAATGAAGAAGAGGGCATTTCAGAGAGACATAGGACTGCAGAAATTTTGTCAGAAGCAAAATTTCAGGAAGACGGTCCTCGGCAAAAACAGTGGCAGAATTGCTACCTTGTTTTGTTGGAAACTCTGCATGCCTTAGGAAAAACCGTTTTTCTTTTAGGTTACTTAAGCAGGGTAGCAAGATGTTAAGGGCACGACAGGAATGCTTATTGGAAAAGAAAATAAAAAACAGCTTTCCATCGAGAGGGAAGAGATAATAGAACTTTGGGGAAAATCATTGCAGGAGCCTCTTGGAAGTTACTGGAACTTACAAGTAATCACAGGCGAGGGTGAGGAGCCAAATCCAGCTCCGTAGAGCACGTGATCCGTCGTCGCTCTGTAAGAATGGTTTTATGTTACCTTGTGCTTCTTTTCCAATAGCGTAGTATGACCTGGTCGTAGTTTATTGATGTCCTTGAAATTTTATGGAAAACGTTCTTCCTATTTTGGGTTTGTTTTTATATTGTTCTTGTAGATAAATTTTTATAATTGCTGCCATGGTTTCGCTCACCTGTAGTTTATAGATCAAAATTCCTATCTGAATTGACCTGGATAACCATGTGCCAAGTGTATTTTACGATTATTTCATGCTAAATATCTACAAGCAATATGGATATCAGTATTTCGTGACCTTATTAATTAATATTGATGTGCAATCGCAGTCCAGATCCATTCCGGTCTTATCTGCATAGTGTTAAAGTGAAAACACGGATCGAGAATGCCCATGTTTGCATCTTATCCTCAGTGTGTGGTTTCATATGATCAAACCATTAAATTTGCAAACCCGTTGCTTTCTAGCCTGACCCTAATAGCGTTAATGTGATGGAGAATGTCCACCTTTGTATGTTGTTTATTTCATAAATGTGTATTTTCCGCATGTGAAATCGCTGATTAGAAATGTCCACTGTCTGCATATTCCTCTGTGTTACTGGTTATGAAATCGCTAGTCCATATCTGGAACTGATGCGATCCCCAGTGTATTGTTTGGACCAGTTAGGGACCAAATGGCTGAGAATATTTGGGATGTAAGCTATCTTTTGCATGTGGCATTGTATTTACTGAACCTGTAATGGATGAATCCAGTTTATTTCTGGGTTACCTTCAAAATAATGATTTGGGAGGGTCATAGGTATATTGGGTAAAGTCCCCTATATATATTATCCCTTGCATGCACGTTTTATTATTGCTGAAGATGAAATCGCTACTCCAGAATGCCCATCCGGTATGCTATGCTTTGCTTATTGCTCGTATTTTTACTGTGTGTGTAATCGAAATCCAGATTCAAGCTCTGAGATTCCCCAATCCTCTACATGATGTTTTATTACTGTTGAAGATGAAATCGCTACCTTAGAATGCCAATTCGGTATGCTGTTCTTTTCATATTGCTTGTATTATTACTGAATGTGTATTCACAATCCCTATTCAAACTCTGTGATTCCAAAATATAATGTTTGGAATGTTCTGTAGGTTGAATGAGTAGGTACATAGCTTTTTATGATATCTGAGTAGGATTGTTGTACTTTGAGTTGATAGGTTCCATCAACATTGATACATTTCCTTAGGATGGGACGAATTGCAGAACCAATAGAACCTCGTGAGTGTTTAGGTATATGGGTTCTGTTTCAGCATGGATACAACAAATACATGGGGAGTTTTTGTAGGTCTTACAACTTGCGTTTTGGTGTACTTTTGAGTATGGGTATAGGGGATCCATGTCTGAGGTTTGTGCTTGAATTAAAATAATAGAGAGGTTTTTATAGAAAACATTTTATAAAGATGCTATGCAAGGTTTGATATATATATATATATATATATATATATATATATA
>LPNX011012245.1:132200-154087 GCA_001517045.1 Pseudotsuga menziesii
GACCATGCATAAATCTTTTTATATTGTCATGTTTATATATAATAGATGTCTATGATGTATTTTCCTACATATGTCAAAAGAAGATAAAAAGCTGAGATATGATGCTTATATGGAATCTGTGTAGGATTCAATTCCTTGAAAGTTCTCCCTAAGAGGGTTCTTTTGAAGTTCAAAAGAAAAGATGGCAACAGAGTGTTGCGGATTGTAACTTTTGATTTTAATAAATGTCACCTGATGTGACAAGTTTTGTGGACGTAGCCCAAGGATTGGGTGAACCACATACATTGGTATTGTTTTAGTGTCATGATGTATTCTGCACTTTTATGTGGTTGAAGTATTATGCTCTTTGATGATTTTTATGCATGTACCTTTAGCTTGATAATAATGGTGAAAATGGAGATGATAATGGTGAAATGGTGAGATACGACTTGTGTTAAATACAATGATCATTTATTGGCTGGTCACCTTATGTTAGATAAATAAGAAATTTGTTGCCTAAGGCTTTTACATGATGTAATAAGAAAATATAACATTGTGGATAACAGACGGGACTGCAATAATCAAATTAGCTTACGGTATCCCTGTTATATGAAATTAAGGGTGTTTTGTTACTGATTTGGGGATAAGGGAATCATATTCATATGTAATTGTTTTGTAAGCTTTTCAGACTAATGTTATGATATTTTCAAAACAAAACAGTTGCAAAAGAAAGAATCGCCTCTTCACTTAGCAGTTGATTTAATATGTATTGACTTATGTGCTGATCATCTGTTTCTTTCAATTTGTAAATGATGATGAAATGTTTCTTTTAAAGATAAGAATGATGTTTTGGGTTTTGCATCTTTAAAATACTATCGATTCTTGTTTTTAAATATAGGCCATTGATATGAATGGGTGTACGACTGAAGTTACTCATAATTATTCACGGAGGAAAGGCTCGTTCAGACACTAATATGATGGACTTGTTTTTTTTTTTTATAGTAACAGTGAAACAAAGACTCTTTTACCCATTTTGCACACATAAATGGCATCGAGGTATAAGAGTTACATTACATATCTCCTAAGGGGAAAGTGATAACAAACACTAGTATCTTAAAAATGATAATAATTTAATACCTAGGCTAATGTTCTAGCTATGCATCTTTTGTAGTTACAAGTATATACGTATAAATGATTTCCTTATCATTTTTTTATGTTCCTAAAACTGTTACAAGGTATTGTTTATTATGCAAAAATCATTGAATAGTTTTCTTGCATAAGTTTTCTTATACCATTTAAAAGGTTATAGCTTATACTATAAACCCTAGTTTAACTACTCGCTCTCCACGTTATTCACTATGGATAAAATAAGCATAAAAACCATAAAAAATGACAATGAAAGTTATAACATGGATTATAACATAGTTTTAATTTTCATACACTATTGTGTGCAGGCTACGCCAAGGGTTTTCGAACTATATCACAAAACCCATCCTTTGCAAATAATCTTGGAGCCACGTGGTCGATGTTCATTTGATAGTGTTTTGACCTTTTGAGTTTTACCATATATATTATTCTAAACCCTAAAAAGTCATATTTACCTATCTTTTTACCTTTCTCTAGAAAGGGAGGGTCGCAGGCTCATGGTCGCATGGCCTGACTATCACCGCAAAAGTGTGTAGGCCTCCTTGCCCAAAATCATCTTTCTTCTGCATGTAGGGGTTCTTGTGACCAGTGTCTTTCGTTCTGTGTAGAATCATTTTTCACCATTAAAGTAAGTATATATGTGAAGAAACTCTCTCAAGGTTACTGCGTGGACTTGAACTCGGCTCCAAATGTGGCGTAGCCTTGTAACTTTGAACCTTCTCATCTTGGTATTCATAAACTTTCTTCGATTTAGCTCGAGTTGCATATCTTGTGGCTAGGGTCTGGTTATACCGTCTTCTTCATAGCAAAGGAAAAGAATTATATCCATGTATAAAATAATTTAGTTTTTGTCCATTCTTTCACTGTTAAAGTTTAATATTTTCGCTACTAACAAGGGTTTAACATTTTGTGTTTCTTCACTTTTGCAGGATTCAATCCAAAAAGCTTGAGTTGAAATATACCACAAGAAGGGGGCTCCACATTAGCATTCCTTATGGTAGGAATCGGTTTCGTTGTGGTTCCTCCTACAGTGTTGTATGGTGTTTCTTTTTAGTTGATGGAGTTCATTGGGTTTTTGGATTTCTACTTGGCCGTGGATACACTATGTTTTAAAAAGTTTTGGAAGGCCATGTGGCCTATACTTTGGTATGTTGTTTAGATTATTTAAATCCCTTGGAAGTTCTTTCGTGTTGGAGACATGGGTCTTTCATAGCCGAGACTTGAGAAATTACAGCCTTCTCAGTCGTAGTTTTTTTTATAGTTATGTTATTTTATACAGAATTTTAAGCCGTGACTCTATTTGTAAAAGGCCACAGGGTTGTAACTGATATGATTCAGTGGTACTAGGGTTTAGATGTTATTTCTATTTTAAACAAGCTTGAAGCTCATTGTTTGTACTTATATTTTGATAATATAAATATATTGTGTTTTTAAGAAGATGAGAGCAGCTGTAAAATTCTTATGAGTTCTTATTTTTCTTAGAATCTGTTAAATTATCCTATACAGAGTTTTTAGCACTATAAATTGATATTTATTTTTATTATGTTTAAAAGTGAAATGAAAAATGTTTCAAATATTTATTTCTTAAAATATAATTTGTTTTTACCGTCAAATATTATTTACTTTAGTAAGTAAATAAAGAGTAAGGTTGTTTATCCAACCTAAGTTTTTACTATATTTTTCTGGAATATATATGTTGAAGGATCTTTTACTTATTTTTCCCAGTTTATATTTATCACACAGTTTTAATACTATTCTTGTGGATAGTATATTAAATTTTATATATTCGCCTATTCGATGCTTATGGTTATATAAATGAAGTAAGTAAGTTTTAATTTGTTTTATAGGTGAAATGAATAACCCATCTGTTAGTAAATGAGGTGGTACTATTATTTATATTTTACAGTTCCTTCAATTAGGTTTTATTTATAAACCTTAGTTTCTCATAGTTTAAAATACATAGTTAGTAATTGATTATAATATTATTCTAGTTTCATTTTACTGAGTTTAATAATGAAGTTATCTTATTAAACTTCATTCCTTATTTTACTATTTCTTTTATATTAACCCTACTTATTTACTTTTTGTTTTATAATGTCTTTTAATTACTATAATAATAATAGACTTATAGTAATTAGTTCATCTACTGTGTAAATAGACACACTAGGTAAATTTATACTTTTAGATATTTTCCTAAGATAGATCTGTTTATATTATTCCAAGTACATTGTATAAATAAAAACATCTAAAATATAAAGGAAAAACATAAATATGAATAACTCTTATTAAATGTGTAGAAGGTAATTAAACACATCCATACATACTTCATTCGATTCTTTATCTGAATTTAGTCTAACCTAATGTACTAGAGTACTACCTTTAAAAATGTGTGGAAAAATACAGTTAGGTATTTTTATTTCTATTAGTAAAACTGAAAATTCTTTAATCATTTACCCTAAATTATCTAATCCATCATTTAACTATCATTTCATAGTAAAAGTATTTCTTTTAACTAAACCTAGCAGCAATAGAACAGAAGCATAACATATCATTGCTTAAACGCAAACCTTATAGATAACAATAAGCAATTAGAAATCTAGATAAATCAAGTAGAACCTGGAAATGTAGAATAGGTGACAACAGCTTAAGGAACATGGTCCTCCCAACCAACTCATGGAGAACAGATGGACTGCAAATCTTAGGACCTCCGAGCTTGTCTCTTGGTCCACCTGGTAGAAGTACTCGGTGAGAGATGTAGTTTAGTAATCCTCTGCAACTCTAATGAGTGTTAAGCAATAAATATATTCTGCATATAGCAGTATGAACTCAGCGTAGCATAGCTGCACTAGTTCAGATCTTCAACACTTTTCACTCAAAACATACTTTAGCTAGTACCCTCCATCGAATTTTCATGTGCACTTCATTGACTCAGAATGTTCACAAGTCAAGAATGAGCAACCTCAGTTGTCTTCAATCTGAAGTTTTATTAGCATTCCTAGGTCTTTTGGGTCAGTTTTTACTTAATGAGCCACCTGCTTTTCTTCTACTTTCTTGGGGAACATGACCACAAAAATAGGGAAGTTGCCACCTGCAACAGCTAGAAGTATTTTGAGGATGCTACCAAGTGTCAATATTCTCTCAACCTAGCCTACTCCACCAAGTGACAAGTAAAAAATTCATTTAACAACTTTTTTAAGTTGTTGTCTCATCTTTCATTTATTCATTAATAAAATATTCAGCAATTACATTCAATTATCCTTGACCCCACTTGGTCATTAATTACAGACTTTATAATAAAATATAACATAATGTTTCTTAAAACAAAAAATGTTTTGCAAATTGGGGCATGTGATATACACACCCCCTTAAATTTTAACCTTGTCCTTGATGTTATTTATTCTTCATCCTCAGAATTTCCCTAGAGAATAATTGGATATGCATCCCACATATGACTCTCCAATTCCGAGGTGGCTTCTTCTAGACTAAGGCTCTTCCATTGGAACTTCACCTGACCAATGGTGAGATTCCGAAGCAAGATCACCCTCCTTTCGAGGATACAATCTGGTTCCACTAGAAAATATCCTTTGGGTTCCAGCTGCACTGCATTCCAGTTTATAACATGAGTAGCATTATGTACATATTTTTTTAAAACATAAATATGAAAAACATTATGAACCTTCAAATTTGGCGGTAAAGCCAATTGATATGCCACCTCTCCTATTGTGGACAATATCTCAAAAAGTCCGCAATATCGGGGTGCTAACCTAGCACAACTTCCTAATCTCAGAGAACTCTTTTTAGTCCTTACCTTAATAAAGACATGTTCACCAACCTGGAACTCTTTTTGAGTTTTTTTAGGATTTGCTTGACTTTTCTGTCCGTCTTGCGCAACTTTAAAGTTACCTTGCACCTGTCTTACAATTAGCTCAATCTCTTTTAATATTTCAGGTCCTAATACTAACATGTCAACTCGATTACTCCATGATATGGGGGTATTGCACTTCCTGCCATACAAAATTTCAAATGGACTGTATCTTGCTGAAGCTTGGTAGTGGTTGTTGTAAGAAAACTCTACCAAGTGTAAGTAATCTACCCATTTACGTGGTTGTTCCTTAACATACATTCTGAGCATGTCTTCCAATACCTGATTCACTCTTTCAGTCTGTTCATCCGTCTGGGGATGGAAAGAGGTACTAAAATTTAAAGTAGTATTCAGTCCTTTAAACAAAGACTTCCAGAAATTGCCTGTAAACTTAGGCTCTCTGTCAAAAATTATTACTTTCAATATTCCATGTAAACGAAAAAATTTGTTTCAGGAATATATCAGCAATATTAAAATCCTTGTAAGTAGTTTGTACAGGTATAAAATGAGTTGTTTTACTAATTTTATCAACGACTATGATTATCGAGTCATTCAAATTTTTATTTCTAGGTAGTCCTGTAATAAAATCAAGGATGATTATCTTCCACTTCGAGCTAGGGATAGGTAATGGCTGAAGTAACCCAGCTAGATGCTGGTGTTCAGTATTAACTTGCTAACATTCAAAGCACTTGGGAATGTATTCTGCTAGTTCATTCTTCATGTTTGGCCAAAAATAATCGTTCCTTAACATGGCTATAGTTTTCTGATAACCAGGATGTCTTGAGTAAAAAGTCTTATGAATTTCATTTAAAATCAGTAACTTAATCTTAGGGACATTAGGTATATACAGTCTATCTTATATAGTAATAATCCTTTTTCATTTAGACTATACCCTATACTTAAAGTTTCAATTAAATTTTTTGTTACTTGTGCTTGTAATTTCTTATAATTTTCATCCAATATTACTCCTTCCTCTAGTTGTTCTTCTAAATCTGTTTTATAGGTGCTCATTGCTGCTACAAAATTTGGTTTTGCATTTCTGCTTCGAGCATCAACAACCTTATTTTATTTTCCCTTAATATGTTGAATTTCAAAATCATACTCCCTAAGGAAAGCTAGCCACCTATATTGCCTTGGGTTTAAGTTAGGTTGATCCAACAAATATTTTAATCCTTTATTATCTATCATTAATATAATTCTTCCGATTAAGTGATGGTGCCACATCTTCAAGGCATGTATGACAACATCCAATTCTAAGTCCTAGGTTGCATAGTTTTTCTCATGAATCTTAAGCTTCCTAGACTCATATGCAATGACATGTCATTCGTGAGTTAAAACTCAACCTAGACTGTCGTTGCATGCGTCAGTACATACTATAAAGTCTTTATTAGGATCATAAATTCTTAATATTAGTGCAGTAGTTAATAATATTTTTAACTTTTTAAAACTATCTTCACACTTTCTACTCCACTCGAATTTCTTGCCTTTCTTCTGTAAAGAAATTATGGGGTTTTCAATTATTGAAAACCCTTCGATGAATCTTTGATAATAGTGAGTAATCCCCATGAATGACCATACGTGAGTTATGTCTTTTGGGACTAGCCCTTATTCAATTGCTCTTATCTTTTCTGAATCAACAAAGATCCCTTTTTTAGTCACTACATGAGCCAAGTACTGTATTTCATCCTTAAAGAAATCACATTTACTAAATTTTGCATAAAGCTCATATTATTGTAATTCTTGTAAAACAATTTTTAAGTGCTTCTCATGTTCTTCTTTAGACTTAGAATAAATTAGAATATCGTCAATGAATACAACTACAAATTTATTAAGGTACTTATCCATTACATTATTCATTAGACACATGAAGACAGTCGGGGCATTAGTAATCCCGAAAGGCATAACAACAAACTAATAGTGACCATATTTGGTCGTAAAAGTTATTTTAAAGATGTCTTCATCTTTGATTTGGACCTCGTGATAACCAGATCCTAAATCAATCTTTGAAAATATAGTCGATCTATGTAGCTAATCAAAGAGATCATCTATGCGGGGTAACATATATCTATTTTTAATGGTGATTTTATTAAGTTGACGGTAATCTATACATACACGTAGAGTACCTTCCTTCTTTTTAACGAAAATAACAGGTGCTACCCAAGGAGACACACTGGGTTTGATATAATTCTTATCAATAAGTTCTCTTAACTGTGATTTTAATTCATTTAATTCCAATATATTCATCTGATAAGGGGATTTTGAGTTGCGCACTACACCACGTACCAAAACAATAGTGAAGTCTAACTCCCTCTTTGGAGGCAGTCCCAAAATTTCTTCTCGAAATACATTTGAATATCCCCTCAGGATTGGAATATCTTCCAGTTTTAGTTTATCTTCATTATTATTATTTTCTTCATTAATTACAGTTACAGCAAAGGCTTTACAACCCTTCCGAATAGCTCTCTTTAATTGCAAAGCAGAGATATGTCTTATAGCTCTTTTCCTAGGGATTCCTCTTACGTTTACTATTTCTTCATCATTATTTATGCAAGTAAAAGTTTTATTGAAACAGTTCAGAACCACCCCATGATGTTCTAACCAGTCCATACCAATTAAAATATATTAAGAAACTAAACGTAGTACATTATGCTTAACATAGGTTTCAAACTGATCCATATTTACAGTACAATCCTTTACAAAACTACTCACTTTTCTTTTTTCTCTAGTATCTAGCTAAACTAACCATGAATTTGCAAACTTTTCTACTGATAACTTGCATTTTTATACAAAATGAGGATAAATATAACTTAATATAGCCCCTGGATCAATTAAAATAGATATAGGTGTTTGATTCAACTTACCTTCCACTTCCACCATGGAAGTTTGATAATCCGCTTGCCTATTTTCTAGTGCTGCGTTGATCCTGGGCATTTTCCTCACTAAATCACCAATAGTCATCTCCTCTTGCACTGTATGTATGTTCATGATAGTATTCTTCCGGTTGGGGAAAACTGATGCATAATGAGGACCATTATATTCCCAATATTTTACGGGTTCTTTTCGTTCATTATTCATGTTGTAATTATTGTGATTATTAAAAAGTTCTTTATTTCTAGGGCCATTTGGATTCAACTATGGATTACCTTTATTTCCTTGGAATTTTTTATTAGGAAAATTTTGTGTGTTATTATTCCTAAAATTGCGGTTAGGTAAAAAAAATGTCTTCTTCTGTTCAAACTTATTATATCTTTTAGCCTTCTAGTTTGACATACTTTCCTTTTTACGATTTTGCTCATAGCAAAAATTCGCCTTCTGCATAGCCTCTTCTAAGGTTTTTGGATTGTCATATTCAATTCTATCTTTTATATAAAAAGGTAAACAGCTTAGAAATCGATCTACCTTAGGCTTCTCATCCACAATGTAAGGCACATATCGAAGCATACTTAAGAATTTAATGTTTAATTCTTTCATGTTCATTGCTCCCAATTTTATTTCATAAAATTCCTTAGCTCTCTCTTCATAGTATTGTTCTGACAAGAAATTATTTTTAAAATTTTTCTTAAAGGTACTCCAGTTAATGTTCTTTTCCCTAATACCTTTTACCCATTTTAGGTCCTCCCACCAAATATATGCCTTCCCAACTAGGTTATAAATGGCCATTCTTGATTTTTGTAACATACCTCTTATACCTCGATGCCAGTATGGGTGAGAAAGGAGTAAAAATTTTGTTTCTTTTTGTTTTCTTTTGAAGTACTAAAATTTTCTTTTAACATCCACCTCAATCAGATATAGCAAAATGGAAAGGTACAACTACACATATTATGAACTGATTACTGAAATGTCAAGAATCAATGGTGTTAACTCGATCACTATGAATTAATTACAAGGTTAATGTTGGCATGTGATTTATTCAATAATTCCAACCTTTTTCATGCACACACAACCATTGTTTCTAATTTTTTCACTTGTAACATAACACTAAGAGAATATTTATCTTACAAAATGTATGAAGTCATTATCCTTAAACAAGTACTCATACCTTCGAAAATAATACCTTAAGACCATAAATGATAACAACAAAAACATAATGTAAGTCGATCATAGAAAAGTGTTAGTTACCAAAATGAAACTTGTCGTCTCCGAAATAACAAGTCAGTTGTAATAAAGTTATCCATTTTTGTCTTTTTTAAGATCCATGCTTTGAATAATAGTGAACATATTGGCAAGGATCCAACATCCATAATTCTAGCTGTTTTCCCACATTCGACTATAAACAACTTATAAACACTAGACAACCAATATTCCTCTGGATTTATAAAATATTCTTATGGAATCATTCACATCCTCATTACCGTCAGCAAACATAGGTTAAAACTTCAACTTACATAAAAGTACACAGGGCAGGGCCTAACTAAAACTTCATCATTTACTCGACCTTAGAGCATAATAAATCTTAACCATTGTGTAAACAATCTTCTTCTGGATTTAAGCAATCATGGGAACTCACTCAACCATGTAAATCGTCATAAATAAAGTGTTTATCCAGAATAACAAGACACATCAAGGCACATAAATCAATACATATCAAGGGTACAATAAAAAAACCAAGAAAGTGAAGCATTCAGACACATGAACAAGAGACAGACACAAATGTACGTGGTTCACCCAATCCTTGGGCTACGTCCATCAAAGAGAGTCACATCCCATGACATTTTATTTCATTAAATAGGTTACAAATCTGCAAATTCAGTGTTGCTATAATTGCTTTCTATCATGCTCTTAGACTCACTTCCAACATCAAAATGAGAAGTGGAAGACAACAGCTCTTCCTAAGGAAAACAATCAGTTTCATCCCATGCCCAGATGTACAGTGCCTTCTTATAATGGGATACTTTATCCACATATGTTTACACAATTTTTCATTAATTAGAGATCTTGAGATCTTGCCAGGCTCAAGGGATTTAACGTCTCCCGTGCTAAAATGATCAAGGATTTGATAGTTATAGAACAAAAAACCGACATCGTAATCTATATCAGATTATATATAAACTGGAAACAAAACCAAGGTAACCTAAGAATCAAGTGCCAAACTCTAGCATTCATTGGAGCAAAATTGAGTCTTTCCCAACACGTTAAGAAGATGATGCAATTATTACTTGAAAGGATTCCACTATCTTGACTTACGTAAAGCCATTTAAAAAAATATGTGAAATTAAAGGGGGGGAATATTTCCATCTTGGACAGAAATCTATTAGAAATTTCTGCCGAGCTAAACTCCATTAACTTCTGGAAAAAAAATCAAACAACCTGGCAACCGAGCTTTGCATCTTATTCATAAATACAACATAGAGAACATAATGCAAAGTAATGCCATCTAATTCAATCATTAAACCAATAAGGCTATGTCTCTGAAAGACAAAGGGACATTCTGTGCACAAGAGAAAGTTGAACAATACTTCTGTAAATGTAGTGTATGAAATAATATGAAGAATAGGCATTTCCTAAGAAAGAACTAAATATAGGGACTATCCTCGTGTAGCTTACAATAGGCATAAAACACGCATGCATGCCCTGGAAAAAGATCATAAATGCAATACTCCATAATCTTATCAAGAAGCTCAGAGAACAATGTCATGTTCTTTAGCTGATGGCGAAAGGAATGAAGTCACCTTAAGGTAACAAATATCGGTAAAGAAAAAGGACCAGCTCTCTTTTTCCACACTTAATTAATTTTCTATTTAACTATAATCGTGTAGTCATATCAACCCTGCAGGAAAGGATTGCCATATTTTCAATGAGCTACCAGGTCCACCCAAATAGTAGGGAAAAGAAAAAATTAGACAAGGCCGCGCACATAGCCTCTCCCTGGCACGTATGCAGGAAAAGAAAAAAAATATTTTAGACAAGAAACATAGATCATCAAAAGTGAATGCTGGAAAATGACTGCCACACAAGGGTGTCATGGGCCTTATGCTGAAGGCATCAACGCGTACAAGGAATCAATCCTACTCCATCGAGGTCACAGAAGGATTGGTAACAGAACCCAACCCATATTTTTAATAACTATCAGGCATAAAAAAAACAACCTAGCTCAGGTCTATTATTGAACTAAGTGTGATTCACATGGGAACATACCTCGGGTGGAATACTTCAACGCTAATCGCAAGGGTGTACTTGGTGGACCTATATTAGAGTTCGATTAGCAATTTGCCTCCCAGTTCTATTGAAAGAACCGTGGGTTGTTCGCACAGACAAAATATTTCAAGATTGAAATGACCTTCTTGATCTTAAAGGCTTACTTGGGATTTTTAAGCAATTCTTCCCAAATCTATGACACATTCCGGAGATACCATGCCTCCATAAATCTAAGATGCACGAATGGTAACATCCTCCCCCTAACTATCCATTCAAGGCTCAAAAACTATCTTACACATAGACATCCAGAATATTTATGCCTGAGCTTATAATTCACACATAGACATATATCTACTTGAGTTAGCAAATGGTGAAAACGCATACCATCCATGCTCCAGGTAGAGATTTTATGTATATAACCTTCGTTGTCCATTCCCCTCGAACACCTAGATATTTTGTTTATAAATGGCCTAAGATAAATCGCAGGGATCTTCTTTTTCCCCCTCCTTAATGCAGAGGGCCTTCTCCAACAGAACTCACGGTCTCCTCCTCAATACAACAAAAAATGTTTATAACTCAGCAAATAGATGCTATGGAGGGCACAACGATCTTTCTCCCCCCTTTCCCGCAAAGCCTTTCCACACTTATATAAATCCAGGTAACTTCTAACGTCTCTGAAATTTAGTGGTTGTGAATTCCAGTAACGCCTCCCTCACCGGCCACTGTGAGTCAGGGTTTGTTTAATGATATATTAAAACACTGAAATTCCTCCTTCTGTCATGGCAGAGATTGCTATCTCTTTAAAATTTACAGACATTGGCATAGTTACCATTTCCTTCCCTTTTTGATATCAAGGAGCGAAGTGGCCTAATTATTCTTCCAATTGTCTGAAATGAAATTAAGACATAAAGTAGTAGGTTCTTGTTACGGGAATAATTCCCACTATTTTCCCCATCGAAATAGCAGCTTAAGATCTTACCCATTATAGAATAAATTAAAACCCCCCAACTATTCAAGTCTACCCACTTATCATTAAATATGATAATGTTATGTCATATATAAATATGTATACGTCTCCATACATATTTATAATTCTATAACCCATATAGTTATATGTTTAATAGTCATATCTTTTGTAGGGTTTAGCACGGTAATTTTTTTACACATAATTTCATCATTTTATCATATGGTTTGATCTCGTAAGACATCTCGTTCCCCTTTGATAAAAGAGGATCTTAATGATCACTCGGTCTATCAACCGAAGTAGACTAGACCCGTCATGACCTACTTTATCTTAGGTCATTGAGGTAGTTGCTAATCCTTTCTCATTTCCCGAGGCTCGACTAACCTTTGACCATTTTTTTTCAGTGGATTCCATCCACCATTATTTTCTAGTTCTACGATGTCCTTAAGTCACCCAAGCCTACCCCTTAGGTGATTGGCTCATATATAATTACAAAGTATTTCTAGTGGGGCCTTGGCCTTGAGCGCCTCACCAGAGACCAGTACAATCAACATTCATAATTTACAAAATATATAGGGTGCTGCGAGAGGGATGTTACACTTTTAGCTGATTAGAGTAATTGTAAATTTGAAAATGTTTATTCATCCGAGACAGCCATGATTCAACATCTTCCCCTTTCTTAGTTTCACCATTAAAATTTGGTGGTTTTATTTTCTTAAATTCTCCTGAAATTTCTTCATAAGGCTTAAATTTTCTTTTTCTTGAATAATGATTATCTTCGCTACTATCACTAGTATACTGATAACTCTTCCTATGTGTATCGCCATAAATCTCAGAGGATGATATCCTTTTGAGTTTATACTCTTTAGACATTTTATTTTGTGTTGGTAGGACATATCTTCAGATTCCGTTCGTTTATCTTTTTCTTTGTTCTGAACTTTTTCCATTAAGATCTGATTCAGCTCCTCCTTAGCTCTCAAAATTCGTTCATTTTCCTTTTTGATTGTTTCCATCTAAGTTCTTAATTCCTTAACCCTTTGTAATAATTTAGAAGAGTTATTAGTTATTTCATCTTGTATGGGTTTTGTTTTAGAATTACTTCATTTGGTAAACGAGGACTCCTCATCTATATATTCCTCGAGTCTTTCCATACCTGCAGTTTAGCTCAAAATATTTTTCTGGAAATACCATTTCAAAAAGAAAAATAATAATCAATATGCATGCATTTAATTTACTGTTTATCTATGCAATTTGAGCCATATTCACGCCTAGTGTCTAAACTTGTGCTCTGATACCACATGTAATACTCATAAAATTCGTAAAAATTTAAAATGTTTCATATAACATAAAATGTTTGTAGTCGTTACTACCTAGGAATAATTAACTGCCAACAGTTATTTTAAACAGTTTTAAAGTAGAACTCATTATTTTGTTAATCTCTAGTTTCGCATACGTATTTGTTTGTTTCCATAATTCATTGTTAAGGATTTGATTTAGTAGGTTATGATTTAGAATAACACGAAATGAAACATATGTTTAATTACTAGTGCTAAGTTTGTTTTACTGCTTTATGAAAGTAGGTAGGATCTTTAGTTGAGATCGAGTGTTACTTAGATTTTTAGCTAATGCAGTGAAGTGATGGTTCTTTTACAGGTCCTTTACAGGTAAGATGTTTTGAAACCAGTTTCCATATCAAGATTATTATCTCAACTAGCATAAAATATAATGCTAGAAAAATTATTTATTTTACAGCTTTGAGTAATAAATGAGGTATCATTGTTCTATATATTTATGTTCTAAATAGTTTCCGGTAAACATAAGTGTTAGTAGACTAAGCCTAGTCCAGTTTCCCTTCTATTTTTCTTTAACCAACTTTTTCATTCAATTTTCATCAATTTATTATCATCTTAGGTTCTGTACGTAATTCTAGTGAATGGAAATTAATATAGAAAGTTCTTTTATCACCTTATTACTTAACATATTAGTAATTCAAGGGTACTCATTTCATCAATGATCAAACTAGGTAAACTTAGACAACCTAAATATGGATATAGTCATAAGTAAAATGGTTGTTATTCACACCTCGAAATAAAACCTAGTGCATAGATAGTTTACTAACTAACCTCATATTTACCAACAAGAAAAGCAATAATCTATATTTTTAAACTGTAGTATTAATTCTTTTTATGTAGGGATGAAAATGTTATTTTATATAACAAATTTATCCCTTTTTAACCTTAGTATAATATTTATTCTCCTAAGGGGAAAGTGATAACAAAAACTAGTATCTTAAAAATGATAATAATTTAATACCTATGCTAATGTTCTAGCTATGCATCTTCTATAGTTGCAAGTATATACATATAAATGATTTCCTTCTCATTTTTGTATATTCCTAAAACTGTTACAAGGTATTGTTTATTATGTAAAAATCATTGAATAGTTTTTTTGCATAAGTTTTCTTATACCATTTCAAAGGTTATAGATTATACTATAAACCCTAGTTTAACTACTCCCTCCCCATGTTATTCATTATGGAGAAAACAAGCATAAAAACTATAACAAAAGATAATGAAATTTATGTCATGGATTATAACATAGTTTTAATTTTCTAACACTGTTGTGTGAAAACTGCTCCAAGGGGTTTAGAACTATATCACAAAACCCATCCTTTTCAAATAATCTTGGAGCCACGTGGTTGATGTTCATTTGATAGGGTTTTGACCTTTGGAGTTTTACCATATATATTCTTATAAACCCTAAAAGTCACATTTACCTATCTTTCTACCTTGCTCTAGAAAGGGAGGGCCGCAGGCTCATGGCCACATGGCATGGCTGTCACCGCAAAAGTGTGTAAACATCCTTTCCCGAAATATTCTTTCTTATACGTGCAGGGGTTCTTGTGACCACTATCTTTCATTCAGTGTAGAATCATTTTTCGTCATTAAACTAACTCTATAGGTGAAAAACTCTGTCAAGGTTACTGCATGGACTTGAACTCGGGTCCAAATGTGGTGTAGCCTTGTAAATTTGAGCCTTCTCATCCTGGTATTCAGGAACTTCCTTCGATTTAGCTCGAGTTGCATATCTTGTGGCTAGGGTTTGGTTATACCATCTTCTTCACAGCAAAGGAAAAGAAATATATCCACGTATAAAATCTTTCAGTTTTTGTCCATTCTTGCATGGTTAAAGTTTAATATTTTCACTACTAACAGGGGTTTAACATTTTGTGTTTCTTCACTTTTGCAGGCTTCAATCTCAAAAGCTTGAGTTGAAATACACCACAAGAAGGGGGATCCACATTAGCGTTCCTTCTAGTAAGCCTCAATTTCATTAAGGTTCCTCCTAGTGGTGTATGGTGTTTATTTTTAGTTGATGGAGTTCATTGGGTTTTTGGATTTCGGCTTGGCCATGGATACACTATGTTTTAAAAAGTTTTCGAAGGCCATGTGGCCAATACTTTGATATATATTTTTAGATTATTTAACTCCCTTAGTGGTTGTTTCCTGTTGGAGACTTGGGGATTTCATATCCGAGACTTGAGAAATTATGGCCTTCTTAGTCATAGTTTTGTTTATAGTTATGTTATTTTATACAAGCTTTTAATCCGTGACTCTGTTTGTAAAAGGCCATAGGGCCATAACTTATAT
This sequence comes from Pseudotsuga menziesii, assembly GCA_001517045.1. NCBI lineage: Eukaryota > Viridiplantae > Streptophyta > Pinopsida > Pinales > Pinaceae > Pseudotsuga > Pseudotsuga menziesii. Next base: position 147,937 of record LPNX011012245.1, read on the forward strand.
GATTCGTTGGTAGTAGGGTTTGGATGCTATTTCTATTTTAAATAAGCTCGAAGCTTACTCTTTGTACTTATATTTTGATAATAAAAATATATTGTGGTTTTAAGAAGATGAGAGCAGCTGTAAAATTTGTATGAGTTCTTATTTTTCTTCGAATCTGTCAAAATTATCCTATTCATAGTTTTTAATACTGTAAATTGATATTTATTTTTATTAGGTTTAAAAGTGAAATGAAAAATGTTTCACATATTTAGTTCTTAATATATATATATATATTTACTCTCAAATATTACTTTAGTAAGTAAATAAAAAGAAATGTTGTTTATCCAACATAACTTTTTACTGTATTTTTCTCGAATATATATGTTGAAGGAGCTTTTACTTATTATTCTGAGTTTATATTTATCACATAATTTTAATACTATTCTTGTGGATAGTATATTAAATTTTATATATTCAATGCTTATGGTTATATAAATGAAGTAAGTAAGTTTTAACTTGTTTTATAGGTGAAATGAATAACCCCTTTGTTAGTAAAAGAGGTGGTACTATTATTTGTATTTTAGAGTTCCTTCAATTAAGTTTTATTTATAAACCTTAGTTTCTCTTAGTTTAAAATACATAGTTAGTGATTGATTATAATGTTATTCTAGTTTCATTTTACTCAGTTTAATATGAAGTTATCTTAATAAACTTCTAGCCTTATTTTACTATTTCTTTTATATTAACCCTACGTATTTACTTTATGTTTTATAATGTCTTTTAATTACTATAATAATAATAGACTTATAGTAATTAGTCCATTTACTATGTATATACACACACTAGGTAAATTTATACTTTTAGATCTTCTCCTAAGTTATATTTGTTTATATTATTCCAAGTACTCTGTTTAAATAAAAAAATCTAAAATAGAAAGGAAAAACATACATATGAATAAGTCTTATGAAACCTCTAGAAGGTAATAAAACACATCCATGAATACTTCATTCGATTCTTTATCTGAATTTAATCTAACCTACTGTACTAGAGTACTACATTTAAAAAGGTGTGGAAAAATACAATTAGGTATTTTTTTATCTATCAGTAAAACTGAAAATTCTTCTAATAATTTACCCTAAATCATATAATCCAACATTTAACTATCTTCTCACAGTAAAAGTATTTCTTTTAACTAATACTAGCAGCAACAGAACATAAGCATAACATATCATTGCTTAAACTAAAACCTTCCAGATAATAATAAACAATTATAAAGCTAGATAAATCAAGTAGAACCTTAAAATGTAGAAGATGTGACAACAACTTAAGGAACTTGTTCCTCCCAACCAACTCCTAGAGAAAAGCTGGACTGCAAATCTCAGGACCCCCGAGCTTGTCTCGTGGTCTACCTGGTAGAAGTACTTGGTGAAATATGTAGTTCAGTAATCCTATGCAACTTTACTGAGTGTTCAGTAGTAAATTTGTTCTCCATACAACAATATGAAATCAACCTGGAATAGTTGCACTACTTCATATCTTCAACACTTTTCACTCAAAACATACTTCATCTAGTCCCCTCTATTGAATTTTCTTATGCACTTCATTCACTTAGAATGTTCACAATTCAAGAATAAGTAGCCTCAGCTGTCTTCAATGGGAAGTTTTATTAGCATGCCTAGGTTTTTTGGGTCAGTTTTCACTTAGTGAGCCACCTACTCTTGTTTCACATTCTTGGGGAACATGACCACAAAATAGGAAATTTGCCACCTGCAACAGATAGAAGCAGTTTGAAAATGCTGCCAAGTGTCAATCTACTCTCAAACTACTAAACCTTCTGTCACATAAAAAAGAAAAATGTTAGTTGGAGCTAAGTAAGAAGCAGCCTTACAACTCTTGGAGTTTTCCTCTAATGAGAAGAAGCCCCTAACCCATCATGGTCCATTAAATTTTACCAATGTAAGACTCAGAACTAGAAACATACCGATGTGTTCTTTAATTTTATTTTGGGATGATTCCAAAAATGCAATTGTACAAAGGAAAAGAATTTTTTTTTGCAGTTAGGTATTGGTGAGATTTTACATATGGTATCAGAGCACAGGTTCAACCCTGTAGCCTAATGGGAATGTTTTGTTTTTGCTGAATTTTGTCCTAACAAATGTTCTAACAAACTATTGGATTGTTTCGTTGTGTACACTGGCGAATTTTTGTCTTTACAGGTAATATCATGGCTTCTCTTAATAAACATGAAGACCAACCTGAAAACCATGAACATGTGCCACCAACTACCCAACCAGCAATAGAACATTCAGAAGCAAGTCAAGTGCTTGAAACTATGAGGCGTCTGATCATCGAAATATAGAGCTATAAAACAGATAATGAACAACTCAAGAAATCTTAGGAAAAGCAACAGGAAATCAATGAAATTTTGTTGCAAAGTCTGCACGAGAGAAATAACGGCAAGGAACCGTGAACAGAGACCAGAAATGGCCCAGAAAGGGAGGAGAGTGCATAGAAAAAGTGTAGTTCATCAAATGAGACCCAAAATTCCGAGAACCAAGTCAAGACGGGTGGAAAGAGAAAGGTTGATCATATGGAAGGTGAATTCAAAAAAATCAAACCCACTAACTTTGATGAGGAATCCAAGACTAGGGAGGAAGCAGAGGCATGGTTGCTTGACATCAAGAAATATTTTCAGATATACAATTATTTCAGCAACATGAAAGTTTGAATGGCAGTGTACAATTTAAAATGAAAAGCTAGCATTTGGTGGCAGTATCTCAAAATTTTGCATGGACTCAAGGAGAAGAACCTAGAATGGGCCGAATTCAAGAGACTGTTTAAGAAATAGTATCTATCCGAGAGTTACTATGAGACGAAGACCAAGGAATTCTATGAGTTAAGGCTTGGCCAGATAACCATGGAAGACCTCATCAATAAGTTTTTGGATTTACTGCGGTTCATGCCCTACATCAAGGAAGAAAAGGTGAAGGTACAAAGGTTCTTAATTTGCTTGCCTCAGGCATATAAGGATTGAATTGAGTTTGACAATCCAAAATCCCTGGATGAGGTACTGAGGAAAGACAAAATCTGTTATGAAAAGTATAAGCAGCAGAGTGACCCCTCGAAAACATAGAAGGACAGGAAGCAAGAGAATTTAAACCAGCAGAGAAAGGGCTTCAAGCCACCACCTTTCAGAAATATGCCGAGAAATCCCCAAGGGAATTCCTTCAACCGAAATGAAAAAATACCCTAAAAAGGTGCAAGACAGACAAATTTGGGGCAAAAGGGGGCTGAGGTGGCTCCTAAAGAACCTCTAAAATGCTGGGAGTGTGGAGAACCCCACTTGTACAGAAATTATCCCCAATACAATGGGGAAAGCAAGATGCTGCACAATCTTCAAGAGGCATCTACTATTGGGGAGATTGGCAAGAATTACCACAAGATTCATGCAGCCCTGGAAGATCGGCAAGCAGATCACCAGTCCGCTATAGTAGAGATCAAAGGTATTATCTCTAATCATACCCTTGCTATCTTGATAGATCCAGGTGCTACCTTAAGTTATATTACGCCAAAGATGATGGAGCTCTGCAAACTCACCAAGGTCAGGCATGCAAAACCCTGGCTAGTTCAGCTAGCCACAGGGGAAAAAAGGAAGGTAACTGATTTTATTGTTGATTGTGAACTTGAATTGCAGGGACATAAAACCCAAATAAATTTAAACATCTTACCCTTAGGATCTTATGACGTGATAATATGAATGGATTGGCTAAAAAGAAATAAGGTAGTATTGAACTATTTATCCAAGACTTTTACCTACATTGCAAAAGACTAGATCCTTTGGATCGTAAAAGTCATACCCAAACTCATCTTGGTAAGACAAATTTTTTCTATGTAGTTGAAGAAATGCTTTAGAAAGGGCAGCAACCTCTATGCAGTTAGGGTTGCTGACCTACTTATCAACGAAAACCTAACACCTTTAAAAAAGTACCCTGTCCTAGATGAGTTCTCTGATGTATTTCCAGAGGAAATACCTGGGTTACCCCCTCAACGAGAAATTGACTTCTCCATTGAGCTCCTACCCGATTTTGCACATGTTTCAAAGGTACCTTATAGAATGAGAATTCCCGAACTTACTGAACTGAAAACCCAGTTACAAGAACTTTTGGATAAAGGGTATATAAGGTCTAGTGTGTCCCTGTGGGGCACACCAGTCTTATTTGTTAAGAAAAAGGATGGAACCTTGAGACTCTCTATTGACTACCGACAATTAAACAAAATCACCATAAAGAATAAGTATCCTCTACCCAGAATAAATGATCTATTCAATCAAGTTGGGGAGGCAAGAGTTTTCTCCAAGATGGACTTACGATCTGGCTACCACCAGATTCGAATAAAAATGGAGGACATACATAAGACTGCTTTCAGCACCCATTATGGAAATTATGAATTTGTGGTGATCCCTTTTGGTTTAAAAAATGCCCCCACCACATTCATCTTCCTCATGAATGGAATTTTTAACAAATATTTAGATCAGTTTGTATTGATCTTCATTGATGATATCTTGATTTACTCAAAAATAAAAGAAGAGCATCAACAGCACCTACGGATACTGCTGCCAACCTTAAGGGAGCACCATCTATATGCCAATTTGGAAAAATGCAAGTTTTTCAAAATGGAAATCCATTATTTGGGTCATGTTATATCCAAGGATGGAATTGTTGTAGACCCAAAAAGAATCCAAGCTATATCCGATTGGCCAGTACCTACAGATGTGACCGACATTCAGTCACTCATGGGACTTATGGGCTATTATAGGAGATTTATTGAAGGATTCTCAAGAATTGCTTACCCCATTACCTCCCTACAAAAAAATGGGATACAATTCATTTGGTCATCAAAGTGCCAAGAAAGCTTTGAAAAACTTAAGGAATTGCTAACCAATGCACCTGTCCTAAAAGTAGCAGACCCCCTTAAAGACTACACGGTCTGTATTGATGCCAGCCAAGGAGTAGGAGGGGATTTGTCCCAAGAAAGACATGTAGTTTGTTATGAATCCCATAAGTTAAAATATCATGAACGTAACTATGTGGTTCATGACTTGGAATTAGCAATCGTGGTGCACGCTCTAAAAATGTGGCGACACTGCTTACTAGGGAAGAAATTCCTGCTGCTAACTGATAACACCTGTGTGAAAAATATATTCACGCAGTCAGGTCTAAAGTAAGACATATAAAGGGTAAGGAAAATAATGTCACAGACGCACTGGGTCAAAGAACTCATGGGATCAGTGAGGTAATATTGAGTCAGCCCAAGAGTGACCTCTTAGACAAAGTAAAGGCAGCAAGTACTCAGGATGCTGATTATACGAAACTGCTAAGTGAAGTACAGAATAATGAGATAAACTTAAATGGGATATCTTTTAAAGTCGACCAAAAGGGCCTTATTTTGTTTAAGGATAGGTTGTATATACCAAAAAATCTAGATATCAAGCTGTTTATTTTAAATAAAATGCACAAACCCCCGTTTGCAGGTCACCCCAGTTACCAAAAAATGATAACTGCTCTGAGAAAGCAGTTCTTTTGGCGAGGTTTAAAATGGGCTGATGCACAATCATGGACTCCTTTAAGGACACTTTAGATGCCACATAATACTGAAATAAACGGAAAACTCTGATTTTAGGTGACAATTAGGGGTACTTCCCTAACTTATTTGAAGATGAAGTAAAAAGAGAAAAGATAGGTAATTGAATCAGCTTTCATAATATATAGGGTTTATGCAGAGAAAGTGTGTGAAAATGATTATAAAATTAGTTTCCGTGAAAGTGGGTTTTCAAATTTTCAGCACATCTTAACATATATGTTTGTGCAGGTGCAGCAATATATGAGGTAAATGATGTCCATTTGAGATAAAATCGTGCAGACATATAAAGGACATATGGGCCTAGTGCAACACTATTTATTCGGAAATTTCATGAATTATTTTTTTTATTATTAATTATTGAAGTCAGAAAAGCTTGAAATTAAAACCTTATGTGTGGGTGCAACACTTTAGGGGCAAAAATTAATGAAAACCTTGATTTCTTAATATAAGATCACAGAGCTTGATCTCGTCTAGTGCACCATATAGTTTTTATGGGAAATGGTGATGGAAATCGAAAGTTATATAAGAAACA
>LPNX011012290.1:0-63797 GCA_001517045.1 Pseudotsuga menziesii
GATTACATCTTCAAAGATTGAGATTGAATTTAAATAGGAAAATAAATTAGAAGGAAGAACATGTTTTGATTTGTGACAGGTTACCATGAATTTGCAAAGGGAGTTTCAATCATGCTGGTCTGGCAATGATGGTGTTCATGGACTACCTCTAGCCTTGTTGGAAGGTTTAATAGACAAGGGTCTCATCAGCTTGCCCCACATTTTGGATATGGCGAACCCTAATGTTTATTCACAAAACTGGCTTTTTGTTTAAAGTTTGGGTTTAATGGATGTTGGAGACAGACAAGGCAAGGTATATTTAAGCCCTCAAGAATAGTCAAGTAAGATTACAGGATACTGAATAAGTTTTGTTCTAGGCTAGGAGTCCCTCAGGTGGTTCTCACTCTCCAAAGCTCAGTTATAAGGCTATTAGAGAAGAAGAGGAGTTTCTCGAGACCAGTTGGTGGCATGAGCAAATTTGGAATTTCAACTGTCCTTTGAAGTGTAATTTTTTTTTTATGGCTAGCCTTGTCCAATAAAATACTGGCTCGGTACCTGATGTTGAGGAAATTTTGGCATGGGCCTAACAGATGCCCTCCGTGTCAACCAGGTATTGATAGTGTTGAACATCTTTTTTTCTCATGCTCTTATATTTCCAGGATGTGGGCCCATGCCTCTCTGGTATGCATATTCTTTTTTTCTAGTATGGGGCCTGCCTTGACAAGGCTCTTACTCTATGGATCAACAATAAGGATATTTAGGGGCATCATGCCCTTCCTATTATCTTCATATGGGGGCTCTAGTTAGCCAAGAACTTGACTGTTTTTTAGGATTTCCACTTGCATCCTATTGTTACAGCTGATAAATGGGTTAGCTCTCATGAATTGATTTCCTTAATTGGACATTTTTTCCAAGCCAAGGGTGATCGAGGTGGAAGAGACAGATAAAACTTATCCTTGGTTGTATTTTGATCGAGCCTCTCAAGGCACTCCTCCTTTAGGGGGAGCAGGAGGCATTTTGTATCATAAATCTATGCCTCACTTCTTGGTAGATCCAGTAGGAGGTCCAGTCATGCAGGTAGAACCTAGTGAACCCTTTGGGGCTTATTTGTAGGAATACAGGGACTTAGGGGATGAGTTTCATGCAGCCATGTATTTTTCATATTTTTGCAACATGAAGAGTAGGAACAGGCCCAGGAATTTCAACAAGGGATTCAATCATAACTATGAGTTGCAGAAAACCTTGGGTAGGTTGACCATCCCAAAATTTGATGGGGCTCGCGGAGGTTCAGTGAGGATATGGGTTCAAAATTTGGATGCCTACTTCCAACTCAATCCCATGATAGAGACAGATGCCATTAAATTGGCTACACTCCACCTGGATGGAGAGGCTCATGAGTAGTGGTACCACGGATTAGTGACATTGGGTCACAACACCATTCACTCCTATGGTGAGTTCACTCAGAAACTCATGGAGAGGTTCGACAGGAAGGATCCAGAGATAGATTTTAGAGAGTTGGCTCAACTCAAATAGATAGGTAGCGTCGAGGCCTTCATCTCAAAATTCCAGAGGATAGCAATCATGGTAACAAATGTGCCAGAGAGCAGGTTGACGATGTTGTTTACTGAGGCCCTAATAGAGCCACTACGGGGATGGGTGAAAGCCTACAAACCCCCCACTCTACAGGATACCATTAACAAAGCCATAGATCTCCAAGATTCAGTTCTGAAGAATAGGTTCCCTCTGAAAACCAACTTTCCAGTTAGGGACAAGGACAAGAAACCTTTCCAGCAGGATTTTCCCAAGAAAACATGGTTAGTCGAGGACACTAGGAAATATTTTAGGCGAAAGAAATTATGTTTTACTTGTCAAGAACCATGGGTTCCGGGACACAGGTGTGTAGGTAAGGCAAAGGCTCAGTACATCGAAGTGTATTCGAACAATGACGGGGTGGATTATGAGTAGGAGGCAGCAGAAGAACTATGGGCAACAGAGGAAGAGTCACTCCAGGGTGATACACCAGAGGGAGTCATTGCTACGTTATATGGAGTACCTAGATTCCATACTCTCAGAGTCAGAGGAGTAGTACAGGGCCACAGAGTGGGAGTATTGATTGATGGAGGAGCAACCCACAATTTCATCGACTCCGCTTGGGTAGCCAAGATGGGTATTCAAACAAAGAAGTTCGAGGGATTTACTGTAGATATAGACGAGAACTCCAACATGGAGTGAAATTATTGGATTCCAAAATTGAATGTCACATTAGGAAACTACCAGATGACAGATTCATTCTATGCAGTAGATGTGGCATATACTCATGTGGTATTGGGCATTCAATGGTTTTATTCAATAGGGAAATATATTACAGACTACCGAGCAATGGAAATGAAATTCTAGGGGCTAGATGGAAAATGGGTAGTTTTGAGGGGCATGAACACTTATCCCCCCCAGTCTCTTCACAGAGAATGGAGGTAGTACTCAGACAAGATGACATAGAATGGGATGCAGAATGTTTTGTCACCTTTAGGAAACCTCCAGAGAACAACACACAACACCCAGATGATATTTAGGCCTTATTATAGAAGCACAAAAAGGTATTTTGGGACCTTCCAGCAGGTAGACCGCCAGACAAGGGCTTTGAACACATCATTGAGCTAGAGGAGGGGACACAGGCAGTCATCACCACCCCTTATCAACATCCCAAAAGATACAAGGATGAGATCGAGAAGACAATCAAAGAATTGTTGGAGCTTGGATACATTTGACCCAGTTCTAGCCCCTTTGCATACTCAGTGGTCTTAGTCAAGAAGAAGTATGGTACAGTACGAATGTGCATCGATTACCGAGCACTCAACAAAAATACCATCAAGAACATGTATCCCATCCCTAGGATTGATGAACTCATGGACGAGCTGCGGGGTGCCAAATACTTTTCAAAGATTGATCTTCTCTCGGGGTACCATCAGATTTGAGTAAGGGATTAAGACATTTCTAAAATAGCTTTCCGTTGTCACTATGGTCACTATGAATTCCTGGTCATGCCTTTTGGACTTACCAATGCTCCATCCACTTTTCAGTCATGCATGAACCATACTTTCAGAGTCTAGTTACGTAAGTTTTTTCTAGTATTCTTTGATGACATCTTGATTTACAGCAAAACATGGGAGGAACATCTGAAACACCTGGACGAAGTATTGAGCATTCTATAAGAACACTTGATTTACGTGAAAATGTCCAAATGTGAATTTGGCATGAAGGAAATGTTTTATCTAGGACACATAATCAGTGAAAAAGGAGTACAGGTTGACTTGGAGAAAATCCGAGCTATCAGGGATTGGCTCGTGCCAAAAATAGTCACAGAATTGAGAGGCTTCTTAGGCCTTTGCACATATTACCGGAGGTATGTTAAGGGGTTCTCCCAATTCGTCGCACCCATCACAGATCTCACAAAGAAGGGGGCCTTCACCTGGATAGAAGTAGCACAAAAAACTTTTGAGGAGATGAAAGTCATTATGAGTTCTTGCCCAGTTTTAGCATTACCAGACTTCTCACAACCATTTGTAGTAGAATGTGATGCCTTAGGGGAAGGGTTAGGAGCAGTATTGATGCAAAACCATCACCCTATTGCATTTGAGAGCCGAAAACTGAAGAACTATGAGCGCTACTACTCCATATATGACAAAGAAATGCTAGCCATCTTAGATGCTCTCACGAAGTTCAGATAGTACCTGGTGGGAAACAAGTTCAAAATCAAGATAGATCATAACATCCTCAAGTACTTCTTGGAGCAGAACGAATTGAATGAGCATCAACAAAAATGGGTCAGCAAAGTACAAGCCTACGATTTCGAGATAGAGTATGTGAAGGGTAAGAATAATATAGTAGCTGATGCATTATCCATATGACCCGCTTCATTATCTCTCATGAATATATCTACAGATTGGAGGGCTCTTGTCTTAGTAGAGTACTCCAAAAATAAATTTGCTTCCGAATTATTAGATGGGCAGGTTCAGGATGACAGACACATAATTGTCAATGACATCATCTATTACAAGAGTAGGATATACCTCATCCCAGAATCAACTTTAAGGAAAAAAATCATATAGGAGGCACACAACTCTCCACTATCAGGACATCATGGTTTCTTGAAGACCTACAGGAATATCTAAGAGAGGTTCTCATGGAAGGGCCTCAAGGGGGAGGTTATGCAGCATGTGCAGGAAAGTAGCATTTGTTAGCAGAATAAGATTGAGCACATCCATCCAGTAGGGTTGCTTCAACCACTACCAATTCTAGAACAGAAGTGGGAAAGTATCTCCATGGACTTCATTACAGGATTTCCCAAGGTCCAAGGGCGATATTGCTTATATGTCATAGTTGATCGACTGACCAAATTCACACATTTCTTTTCTATATCATCTGATTACTCTGAAGCCTAGGTAGTTGAGTTATTTTTCAGAGAGGTCTTCAGGTTACACAGGTTACCCAATACCATTGTCAGTGATCAGGACAGTATATTCACAGGTGCCTTCTGGCAGGAGCTATTCAGATTAGTGGGAATCAAGCTTGTTACTAGCACGAGTTATCATCCCCAGAGTGATGGACAAACCGAGATTGTCAACAAGTCGATTTGAAGGATATCTAAGGAACTATGTAACAGGGAAACAACGGACCTGGATTAAATGGATACACTTAGGGGAGTACTATTACAATACTACCTACCACATGTCTATTAGGATGACACCTTTTAAGGCATTATATGGTTATGACGCCTTGGACTATGTATATTTAGCATTCGGAGACAGCAGGGCTGCTAAGGCAAAGGATTGGATACAGGACAGTCAGGATATTCTTAAAATCCCGAAAGAGAACTTATAGACAACCTAGAATCAGTAGAATATGTATGTAGATAGACACGGGGTTGAGCAGAGCTTTGAAGTAGGAGATCTGTTATACTTACGGCTCCAACCTTACAGGCAGTCTTCACTTAAGAAGAAAGGAGTGGAAAAGTTAAAACCTCACTTCTACGGACCCTACAGAGTAATCAGAAAGGTGGGAGAGGTGGCATATGGACTAGAATTGCCACAGGAGATAAAAATTCACAATGTATTCCATGTGTCCAACCTGAAAAAGACCATTGGACAACACATTGCTCCATCAACAGAGTTACCTTCTTTAGATGATGAGGGACTATTGATACTGATTCCTGAATGGATCATACAGACACGAGAAATGAAACTACGGAATAGAATGATTAGAGAATACTTGTTCCAATGGAAATAATTACCTCCAAAAGATGCCACATGGGAAGGAGAACAGGTATTGCAGCATCCCAGTTTGCAGTTGCTTGAGGACAAGCAATCTCAAGCGGGGAAGACTGTAATGTCCTCGTCTGATTAGGAAACAAAACACCCTCTAACCTACTTAATCCCCATAGGTTCGAGCGAGTACTGCATAAGAGGGGATTGAATGAGGACATTTGGTACTTAGAACAACTCGGGACACATATTCAGTACTAAAGTCAGCAGTAGGCTAAAAGAAGCCTTTTCTCTTTAGGCTTAAAAAGTCAACATCACACATGCATGCAAAAGTATAAGCACAAACCCTAAAAGTGACATGCGAACCCTAAAAATGCATAAGGATCTATTTAAGAAGGATGAGGGAGCCTAAAGAGATACTTTTGATTATTATATGATTTTGGAGCTCTTGAATAGCAGCACAGCATGCGACCACAATAGTTGGGGTTGAAGACGACGTCTTCAACTAATGGGATTTCGACAATGAGATATCTGCCCTAGTCTCATCCAGGGTAAACCATCTAGGTTCACCGTCCGTTCTTCAACTTATTCATTTACAGTTATCCAGTATCCATTAGAGATTGTTTGCAAGGGCACATGTGCAACCGTAAGGGGGTTTTTAGTAGCAATACCCCAAATCATTCACTGGGTCCCCAGATCTCAGTTTTTCTTCAGAATACTGGCACCATTCTCATCATCGGTACCATACTCTAGTACCTGGTGATTATCAGATCCAGTCTTGCTCATCTGGAGTAGTTATCAGGAATTTTGGGATCAGGGGGGTGTGACCAGCTAAACCTCCAGATCAATTCGCTAGCCTACCTAGAGACCTCATAACTTTTGCATGTGCTAGGCATCCTCTCCGGCACTAGAAGACTACCACTCCTGCAAATTCGCAGCTTCAATGGACACCTCCTTCACCGAAAACGTCACCCTTAGCTAATTTTGGGTTCGTACTGCTGGGGTATCACCGGAGGCAGAAAGCACCATTTCATTACTAGATTGGCTCTTGATGCATGCATATTCTCTTAAGAGTATTTCAGCTAGCTTATCAGTGGTAAGTGTTACATTTGATCCTACAAACCCTAACCCTAATTTTAGCTATAAAATAGGGAAATTTTGCATGGCAGTTTGCATGCCCGACTATTTCAATAATTTTGCACAGAATTAGAAAATATCAGTATTTGGGATATTATAAGCTTTGCGGCCTAACCAAATCAACAACTTGAAAACACAAAATGAAAACCTACCTGGCAGGCCAGAGGTTCGGCATGCAACTGGAATTACTTCGTGAGCACGTGCCACGTGAGCTCCATAGATGCTTTTCCACCAGCTGCATGAAGGCTCCAACGGGATTATCACTCACCAACTCCTTCACCAACTCCTCACTCTCTTCATAAAAATAAAATGGTAAAAAAACCTTTGCTCTTGGTCAATAAATAGGCTTTTCGAGGGTTAAAACATTAAAAAAAAAGAATGGCATTAAAAATTGCACGTGCGAGACAAAACGTCGTTGGCACCGAAACGCTTCGAGCTAGAGAAAACAAGTCGATATGGGAACAACCCCGAGACGATGGCTCGATCTTACTAATCCACCCGCAACTACCGGCTTACAACTTCACAAATCACCCGCTATCTCTTTTTTGCGGCTTGGCCGTTGAGATCATATCGATGAGGAGAGCAGGATGCCAGCCGCCCTAGCGGCTCCAAGTTTAAACAACATTCGCAACAGCAGGTCTTACCAGAATTGGTCACTGCTAAGGAAATGCCTCTGCCGTAGAGGCAGCGCGCATCGGGAATGACTTCCGCAACGACGGGTCTTAAAGAACTATAGAAATATCCACACAAATTCGTAAAAGCGCCCGCTGTAGCGGCTCAGACCTTAGAAACCTTTCACTGCAGCGGCTCACACTTGAGAAAGCGTCCACCGTAGTGGCTCTCGGAGACCAATCAAAAAATGAATTAAGAAGTCCGCTACCGTAGTGAGCATGACTCGAGGAATCCTCCGTCGTAGCCGGAGTAAAAAGACATCGGGAACACAAAATTGAAAATCACCCGCTATAGCGGCTCGTTCATGAAAAACCATCCGCTGTGGCAGCTTTGAAATAAGGAGTGCACCCACTGTAGCGGCTCGCAAAAGGAAAGTGGTTCGTTGTTGCGGCTCGAAACAAAGGAGTGCACCCGCCGTAGCGGCTCGAAAATGAAGAAGAGTCCACCGTAGTGGCTCCAAGCTGGGAAACCATCCGCTGTTGCGGATCAAAAACCACTTTCTGCTTTAGTGAAAAAAATAAACTTTGGAACTTTTTTATGATGGATAGAAATCATAAAGGTTGAAAATCAAACTCAAAGCAGTCTAAGGAGAAAAACTAGGATCTTCAAAGGGGTCCTAAAAATTGTTAATTTTTTTTTTTGGGAATAGTTGCAGCAACAAAAATTGGCGACTGACTGGTGAACACAGATCTCTGGAAAAATTGAATTTTAAAATCAAAACTACTTCATGATATTCTGTTTAAACAATTCTTCTCAAACCTCAAGTTTTCTTTAAGATGTTTAGGTTTTTAGAAGTGCAAGATTTAGAACTTTAACATTGATTATGGTCCATTAGGATAGGGTAACCAGGATTTCAAAGTCTTGATAACTCTTCTGAGGCCAAGATATGAGGTTCATTTATTCTTGTCTTTGGATTGCTCCTAGCTCAAACACCACAGGATTGTAAACAGAGTATGGACAAACATATTCGTTTGTTCCTCATTCCCATGCCTTTTGCATTCTTTTGATGCTTTTGGACTTTTGTCCTTTTGAGTCTTCCCTGATTGCTCCTTTCATTTGAAATTTGGTTTGGGTTATTCCATCCATAGTGTCCTTTTGTGTGAGAGATAGTTTTTCTTTCAACTCACGGACGAAGCAGAACATCTTGAGTAATCTTATCCAATACTGATTTTATTCAATATGTTTTTTATGCATGCTTTTTTTCTTTGAGATTTGATTCTTTAGCCTTTTGGCTTTTATTTGTGGCATGGGGTCATTTTAAATACTATACATCTGTCCAATATGCTTCCTCTCCGTAGGTCCTTAGCCGTGAACTTCCTAGGACAGTTTTTTAATGTGTAGTGAATGGAGCCTCAAAATAGAATTCTAGACTCGTCTAACCTTAGTTATTTGATAGGGGTTAAAACAAGACTTCAATGTGTTCATAGCCTCCCTTCAGATATCCTATCAACTTAAAGAATTTGAATGATGATACATGCATATTTAATATGCAGCTTTTAAATCGAAATGTTGTAGATTTCCCAAAATTCCAATGTTCCCCAAACATCCAAAAGTTGTGCTGGTTTATTTGAAAAACTGACAATAAAGATGATAACAAACTGACTATAAAGTGAAATAAACAAGATCAAAAGATTTATTTATGTACATAAAATAAAATCAAAAGCATTAAGAAAAATAAGGTTTGAGAACCAAACCATTAACTGGCAAGTTCTCTTCCGATCCCTACAAATCTTGTAACTTGTATATCGAGGGGCCTAACTTTTCTAGGATCTGGAAAGGGCCTATCCATAAATGTTGAAACTTAGTATGCTTACCCTTTTCATCATGTGGGTGATCCCACTTTAGAACCAAATCACCTACTTCAAACTCCTTCTTCCCGGACTTATGCTTGTCGAGCCATCTTTTCACAATTTCTTGTTGATGCTTAAACCTTTCTTTGGACTTGGATCTAGACTCTTCCAATTTCAACAGGGCATTGATTTGGGCTTGTAAGACTTTACTATTGGATCCTCTAGACGCTTGGGCTAGCTGAGATGACGACAATAATATTAGGAGGCAGGATGGCTTCCTTCCCATAGGCTAAGGTGTAGGGTGACACACCTAAGGATTTCTTGGGTGTGACACGATCGACCTAGAGTGCATTAGGGAGAGCTAAGTGCCAACTTCTTTGATTCTCTATGACTATTTTCTTTAAAATTCTAATGAGATTTTTATTTGTAGATTCAGCTAACCCATTACCTTGAGGATAATAGTTAGCAGAATAATGCAATTTAATTCCTTCCTCATTTGCAAATGCAGTAAGTCTAATAGATGAAAAATAAGATGCATTATCAAAAACCATGGACATTGGAACCCCAAACCTGGTCATAATATGATCTTGCAAAAAATCCATGACTACATTTTTATTTACTTTCTGCAACGGGATAACTTCTACCCATCTGGTGAAGTAGTCTGTTTCCGTGAGGATATACTTGTGTTGTAATGAGGAATTTGGATTGATCTCTCCAATAATATCAATCCCCCATTGCTTGAATGGTTCAGAAATAATAATTGGTTTTAATGGCCCGACTGCTTTCGCTTGTCTCCCGCCACTCCTTTGGCAAGTATCACATTTTCTGACATAGGTGTGAGCATCTTTGAACAATGTCAGCCAATAGTATCCATCTCTTAAAATATTATGGGCTGTAGTATCTCCTGAGAAATGACCTCCAGCAGGGCCATCATGTAATTCTATAACCACTTTGGTTGCATCCTCACATTTTAAACATCTGAGGAAGACTCCATCATAATTTTTTTTGAACAATACTCCGTCAATTATTTGATAAGATGCAGACTTTAAGCGCAAATCCCTTCTCTGTTTGGAGCTCTAGTTCTCAGGTAAATAACCTTGTTGGAGATAGTGAACTAAATCTCGATACCAAGATTATGGGGTTGCAAATATGGGGCATACATCAACCATGTGTAGCTCTGTCTCATTTTCCCATTCCTTTTCTCCATTATCCTGGCTTTCAGCCATTAATTTGCACAGCCCTTGTCCTTTGACGATAGTTGCTTGCTTGAACTCCAAGTCGTATTCTTGCAAGGTTGTAACCCAGTTCCCTCTTCTTTCTCTTAACTCTTTTTGTACGAAAAGATTCTGGATTGCCGGGTGATGTATAATAACCTTGGTTCTGTTCTTTAGTATATATGGTCTGAATTGTTTTACCACCTTGAACACCACATATGCTTATATTATCAATAGTGGGGTAATTCAAATCAACACCTTGTAGTCCAGTGCTCATGAATGATATTGGGTACTCATCTCCCCCTTCTTCTTTCTACGTGAGCACTACTGCTAATGAGTTATCTGATGCAAAAGTGTATAAGATAAAATATTTCTTGAAATATGTACTTTTGAGAGAGGGGGCATGGGCTATTGCTGATTTAATCTTGTCGAATGCACCTTTCTCTAAGTCAGTCCATTTGAATTGGGCACTTTGCTTCACCATTTGCTGCAAAGGTTTGACTATCTGGGCAAAGTCGGGCATAAACCTTCGCACAAAGTTTATGGTCCCCATAAAAGATTGCATTCCTTTCTTGTTGTGGGGCAAAGGGATCTGTGCTATAGCTTTGATCCTTTTCGGGTCTATTGAGATCCCTTTCTTGGAAATTATATGACCCAAAATCTTTCCATCCAAAACAACAAACACACATTTCTTTGGGTTTAAAGATATACCGTATTTTCGATAATGTTCAAAAATTTGCGTTAAGTGAAACATGTGTTCTTCTCTTTTCTTGGAATAAACTGTAACATCATCCAAATATACCACCACACTTTGCCCAATCAGCCCGCGAAAAGCTATATCCATGGCCCTCTGGAACGTTTCTCCGGCGTTGATAAGTCCAAAGGGAATCCTCTTATAGGAAAACGTCCCCCACTTAGTTATGAATGTAGTCTTTAACCTATCTTCTTCTGCTACCAACACTTGGCTGTATCCTGAAAAACCATCTAGCAGAGAAAATAATTCCGATCCTGAGACCATCTGCAAAATTTGTTCCATGGGCGGGATTAGGTAGTTATCTTTATCGGAGGCACGATTCAAGTTTCTAAAATCCACACAAAGTCTAATCTCACCAGACTTTTTCTTACTGGTACTAAATTCAAAACCCATTCCAAATGTCCAAGTTTAAAGATAATTCTTGCATCAAGTAACTTCTTTACTTCACTTTGAATCAAAGGTTCCAGCTTTGGGTGCATCTTTCTTAGTGGTTACTGAAAAGGCTTGACTCCTACTTTGATTGGAACAACATGTTGTATAATCTTGGTGTCATATGTTTTCAGATATTCATAGGTCCAAGCAAAGACATCTTTGTACTGCTTAAACATGTTAATGAATTTATGCCTTTCTCCAGGTGAGCAGGATCTTCCCAAGTTTATATATTTAGGCTCAGCTTCTGTCCCCAAATTTATCAGCTCAAATTGCATAGATGAGCTACTTGTTTTAACATTTTCTGGTCTTCTAAACTTGTTATTTAAATCGAACATTCCCTCCAAAGTTCTAACTCCTTTGGGTATAAAATTTCCACTTCGAAGGTTTGCTTGATGTTCTTCTTCATCAATTATTGCTCCCTTGAAACTCTCTTCATTTTTCAGGAATTCTAAAATATGTGGGTTGTCATCGAGCACTCATATATTGGTAATGTTATCTGGTACAACAGGCCTGAAAATTAATTCAATAGAACATCGATTATTAGTTGGCACAAGCCTGGGGGTTGATGTAGCTAATAGATCAGCTGTTGCATTTTTCAGCCTAGGAATTGAAAATATGTTAAATGCATTGAAATTCATTAACAAATCCCAGACTTCACTTTGGTAACCCTTTAGATGCAGAGATAAACAATGGATTGTATTCCGAACCTGTTTGACAATGATTTCAGAATCTCCATAGAATTTTAAATTCTTAATCTTGAATTCAATTGCCTTATTTAATTCGTGTATTAGTGCTTCGTATTCGGCTGTATTATTTATGCATTCAAATTCTAATCTACATGAAAGGAAATGTTTATTTTTTTCTAGTTCCACCAGGACACAGCCAACTCCTGATCCTTCCTGTGTTTTTGAACCATCAAAATACAAAACCCAAAACTTATCAGCTAATTCTACTAAACTATTGCTATTTTCTACATCTAAAACTAAGATAACTATGTTACAGTCAACTTTA
Organism: Pseudotsuga menziesii; assembly: GCA_001517045.1. Classification (NCBI taxonomy): domain Eukaryota; kingdom Viridiplantae; phylum Streptophyta; class Pinopsida; order Pinales; family Pinaceae; genus Pseudotsuga; species Pseudotsuga menziesii. The sequence continues at coordinate 12,248 of LPNX011012290.1, forward strand.
TCAGCCCATGAAAACTGAAGGAGATCGGCTTGGGTGTCTGATCCTTTATCGACCTCTTTCGCCTGGTAATTTCTAGGTTCTAATTCAATGAAACAGTTTCCTAGAATTGGGTGCAAAAAATTTATTGGCTCATTCTTACCTTCCAATTGTGTCACGTTGTGTCTCATGTGTGGTTCCCTCATTACTTTTATCTGATTCTGACTACCTTGATAAGGAAACCACAAATGCGACCAGTCGGTTGCAAAATAACCATCAAGTTTCGTAGACCAGTCTAGGCTCAAAATTAATCCATAAGCTTCAGGTATGTCAGCCACCATGATGTCTATGAATTGGCATACTCTCTCATCAACAAATAAACGTATCAGCACATATTCCATTTCTCCTACCACCTTTACAGTTGTTCTGTCTAACTGGATTATCTTGCCATTAAATGGCTTGGGTTGGCCATTTATCCTCTTACACACTGACAAAGGCATGATGTTCGCAGATGCTCCTGAATCAACCAAACAGTTGTGCACATTATGATTGAAAATTTCAAATGTAAGCAAGAATGTTAAAGTTATAGATTTGGACTTTCCCCCAATATTAGCTTCATTGATTTCTTCATCTAACTGAATTTTTTCTTATGGTTTATTGGTTGGTGGGTTTAATGCCTCCAAAAGTTTATTTTTCTGCTAGGGTAGACTACACATTTCAAACAGAGAAATATTAGTTTTGGCCTTTTTGATGTCTTCTATTATATCGTAGCCCATCTCACAGTCTTTTGAGCTTTTACTTGCACCTTCCACCTTTCTTTCATTATTATTTATGGGATTACTAACAGTTGGAACGCTTTGATTTGTTATGACAAATTCCAGTATAATTGGGGTCTAATTGTTATTTTTGACTTTCTTCAAGTTTTCTTGAATTCTTTTGATTTTGGGCAACAATGTGCTATCCTCAATTATTGGACCCTTGCTTCTGGTTGTGACATTAACATCTGACAACTGTACCTATTCATTAAGTTCTTCTTCTTCTAAACCAAGCATAGGTGCACAATACCATAATACCATGGTATCATCCTCTGGTGCTTCTCCTAACTCATGAACCTTTTCATCTCAACCTTAGGTTCTGTTAATTTAGAGTCAAGTAACTGATTCATAACCAACATCATGGAATTAATCCATTGTGGACAATTCTTTTCAAAGTGAGGTTGTTGATGAAATGTATAGAAATTGTCCATCCCCACTTCAGCGAGATTCATAACCGAAGGACTATGTGTAAGTGGCTGAGAGGAACCACTCTCGTCTTTTCTTGTATAATAAGGCTTAAATGATTCTTGGCCTCTTTCTCCTTTTGCATGTCAACAATCTTATTGGACAGCTTTCGGACCATCTTGACCACTCCTTCTAATTCATTTGATATTTCATCCTTGGGTCTGGTTAATAATAGTGGTTTCTTATTACTGAAGGTCTTTGTTTATGGCTCCCCCAGATACTTGTTTACACTTTCTAGCTCAACCTCTATCTTCTCTGCCTCCTCATATGTTTCAGCCAACGAAGCTTTAACTAATCTTTTGGCATGCATGGCCATGTCAAGGCCAAGAGCCGATGTGTAATATTCTATTAAAGTCTCCTCTATGGATCTTATGAATGCGCTAAAATTCTTTAAGTGAGCAACAAATCTATTGGTGAAATCCTACACCTTTTCTTTCTTTTCCGTCCTTAGAGACAACAACTCTTTCATCAAAGCAATAGTAGTTCTTTGGCTAATAAACTTGCTTTTGAAAATTCTTTCAAAAGTGGCCCAATCTGTGATTGAATTGGCTTGTAAACCAAAATACCACGATGCTAATTTACCTTTGAGAGTATGAGGAAAAAGCCTACAAACCACATCCTCATGTTCGACATCTAATGCTTCCAAATCCAGGAAAAAACTCTGAAGATGGTCGTCGACAGACATGCCTTCCCCTGGATCAAACTTGGGCAAAGACTTTTCATAATTCTATGGTAAAGCATGCACTGGAGGAGCTAGGTTCAGTGGTGTTCTAGCCCTCCAAGCTGGTACGGGAGGAGGCTGATTAGCATTAGCATTTGGAGGTACATTTTCGGCCATGATTCAGAGTGGAGACTGAGGTGGAGTTTGAACAGGGGTTCGAAAGGGTGAACAACTCGGGGAATCTGGTCCCAACTGATTAAGAGGTTGAACAATTTCTTACAAAGTTAAATCAACTAACTCTTCAAAATCTCCTACTAACACTGAATCTTCTACGTAAGGACGCTCTTTTTTGTGAAATGGTCTCCTAGGAAAATCAGGGATATTCGACAATCCTCGAAGCTTTTTTGTGTAAGACCTTGTGATTCTTCTTAAATGATCCACTACTTCATTAGAGACATGATATAGGTACTTAGGATTAAATTTTCATTCAGGACTAGGTCTCTTGGGAAAACTCGTTTCAAAATTGTCACCGGTAGAATGTTCTCGAGAAAACAGATTTCCTCTGCCAGCCATGCACTGGCAGCGCTCCTTCTAGCGCCAAAATTGTTGATGCCTGGAAAAACCTAGGTAACAATAGTAGGGATTATCCCCAATAACCACTCCCAATTAGCTCGCTTATTGTTTGGTATGGGGAATCTGTCTGGTTAATGGTCCGACTACCGTAAAGTTAAGTAACGGTTTAAATCTGTTTTACCAGTTGTGGCCTGGTCCAACGTTTATGTGTATTTTCTTTTATATTTTATAATGATGTGCAAGTGCCTAAATCTAAATGCAATTTGATTAGGGAGCAAAGGGTTCACAATGTGATGCATAGGTTCTTACCTCCCGTCTTATCTCCTTTGTTCTTGAATCACATAAAGCAAACGACAACTAAGCTAAGCCTATCTAATACTAGCTAACCTATCCCCAGGGAGAAAATTATTATTTATGTGAGTAATGTACTGTATAATATGCATAAATAATATTATAGGTAGCTGATATAGTTCAAAACACATGAATACAGTAGAAAGATAAACAAAGAGATAGCTCAGTGTTGATGAAAACATTCATTACTCAATTCGCTGCATAAGCTTCATCAAATAACAGGGAATCATTCATAACATAGAAGTAATTCTCAATTCAGAACAATCTCACAAGTTTGTAGAGTAAGCTGAAACAAAATTAATTCTACATTCAACCATCCACACAACATGCATTTGAAACTTGAACAACTCCTTCTCTAGCCGAAAGAAAATCAGTCCTTCTTTATTATAAAAAGAAATAGTTCTTCTTACATAAAGCCTTTCACATAAGAGATCTTGGAAAAAGTCCCTCTCTCATTTGATTCTACCTATCTTTATACATTTTTCAAACGACCTTTGGTCTCCCTGCCCTTTGGGATTCCTTTACAATTCGGTTACAAAAATGATTGATCATATAGTGCTTGCTAATTTAGACAAAATATAAATATTACAAAATATGTTTTCCAAGGTGTCAATAAGACAAAACACTTTAGGTGGACCCAGCCAGCTCATCCATAAACTGTTTCTATACCATAGCATCCGTAACTATTTTCTCAAAGTTTGATGGCTCCATAAATCTAACAGTAACTTCGTGCTTGGAAGACTGAGTCTTTATGTTATCCATTCTGGCTAGAAGTAGTCGGAGGTGATCCTCGAAGCGACAGCTGCTTACTGTTGCTTGAGCAATTACACTCTTGAGCACCTTTTCATCCAATCTCTTTAGTCACTATATGATGCGCTCATCTTCCTAGAACCTGGTATGTATATGTTGTAGGTGTTCTTCATGTGCATGAAGTTCATCTAACCTCTTCTTGGATGATGCTTGACACCTGTTGTGAGTTGCAAGTACCTTTTCACAAAACTCCCTGCATAGGTCCTTAGTTTTCTTGATTGCCTCTATCAACCTCTCAGCAGCTTTATTACCAAAACCTATCAGTTTGTATTCAAGCTACATTGTCTCTGAATCTTTGACTGGTGCATTTGCTTAGGAATCCTTGGTTGTTTCCATCCATGTTAATATTCCTTGAATGATCTCCATGACACCCTGAGTCTTTTCTCCTAATTGAGAAGCTATGGCTGAAATTTATTCTAGTCGAGCTTCTATTTTCCCGACCTTCAAAACTTCCTCCATAATATGGACCTGTATTTGATAAATCTTATTCCTAAGAAAGAGTGCCTGCGTGGTCAGAGGTGCAATATCTACTTTTTGTTCATTTGTTGTCTTTAATAATACATCCAAAGCATTATTTCGAGCTTCTAGTTCCTTTACTCGGGCTTCATATTGCTCAACCTTTTGATCAGCTACAGACTTTTGCGCTTCGAGCTCTGCAATTTTATTTTACAACTCCCTTTTTGCCTTAATAAGATCCATATTGGACTATTTCAAAGTGTCTCATTCTTCTTCTAACATTTGACATATTTGCTGAAGCTTTTCATGATCCGAGAAGGTAGCTTCATACTTTCTTTTCGATTCTCTACCAACCTTTTCTTCCTTTCTCAGGACTTCCTTCATCTCAGCCATTTTACCTTTCAGCTGATCAATGGTCTCGATAAGTCTATCGACATTGTGAGCATTCGCAAATGCAGATGCAATTCCCATGGAAGCTATTTGCTTCGGATTGTCTTCCAGATTCCCTACCACTGTCTTTTCTGTTACCGTGGTTACCGATGGTTGAGTCCCTACCTTCAAGGTTTTCTCTGTTCTCCACTTAATAGATTTCATTTTAGGATCAAAACGAATGTCTTCCAAACATTCCACATCATATTGTTTGGATGGGGTAAACAGTACTAATCAAATTTCCACCATGGGGAGATGGCCTTCAATAAGCATGATGCTTGATTTAGATGGAGGGTTCTCTGGATTATCCCAACTAGGGCTTTGTCCCTGATCTCCACCACCTATATCTCCTTTGTCTTCTCTGTTTTTCTCTTCAGTGACCTCTTCCTGGTTTTGTTCATCTTGCTCTGGATTCAAGGCTTCTTGAGCTATGTCCCTTTGGAGTTGTGTAATCTTTTCTTTGATAGCCTCCTCCTTTATTCTCTTCTCTTCTTCTTCTACTGTCCTGACAGCTTCTTCTTCTTTCTCCTGCTGCTTCTCTTCGAGCAGTCTCCTCTTTTGATCTCTTAGCAGCTTCCTCCTGTTACTCATTTGGTTTTGGATTGTTACTGCTGCTCCCCTTAACTCCAGAGGGATTCATTTTCAAACTCTTACTCAAAGCAGCCATGCTGTAAACATTTCTGAACACTTGTTCCTTTTTATCTTCATAGTCTGCATATTCAAAATTTACCTTATGAGCTACCACCTTACCTTGGGAGTCATTTTGGTGGAAAATCATTTCTCTGAAGTGAATGATCTCTAGCTCTTTGATGAAGTTCTGCACACCCTTAACCCTATTAAACTTGTAGCTTCTGACATAGAACGGTACTGCTGGGAACACAACCTTCTTCAAATCAAACAAATGATTCCCAAACCCATCCAAAAAAACTTGTCTAACAACCTTCTTGTGCTCTATGTAATCAGTCACGTATTTGGGCAGTAATAAGGGGGCTTTGGTTCCCCCATACATCCTTATATATGTACCTTCTTGGGAGAGGAAGTAATCCCCATATCCCTTGATGGATTCTAAGGCTCCCTAAGATAAGCATGGGCACTCTTTCAGGAAAATTAGTTGATACAATGGCCTTAGAAATTCTTCACATATCAACTGGTAATGGTCATGATACTTATGAGCTCCCAGTATCTAGTAAGCTGTGTATATATGGGATTTTCCCAATTTCCACACGCAGTTGAGCTTCTTGAACTTATGCCCATAGAGTATGCAATCTATTAAAAAAGAAGACATATAAAATTATGATTTGCTTTGCTTCAAGCCTTCCTGGGCTGCTTTGATACATTTGGCCAAATTCCTGGACACTATTTCTACCCAATTAAAAATTCTTCCTTCCATGGCTACATAGTACATGAGTGGTATCCAACCAAAATTATACATTTTCCCATCATCTCTACTGTAGAGCCTACTCAACATCAATGCTACTATTCTGAAAGGAGTCTGAAGATGAGCAGTATCATACTCCCTAGATTGTTTATGTCAGAATGTCTTTTCCTCAGCCACCATCATTCTTGCTATGCTTGTATAATCAAACTTTAGGTTCTTAACCCATTCTATCGTCACGCTGATTTCCTTTTCTTGTAAATTGTAGGCCGCTGATATAAATGCAGGCGCAAAAGAAGCCACTCCCTTATTGTCTGCATCATTTATCATCATCCCTGTGGTATCTATTTTTGGCAGGATCCACCCAATGACCTCTGCACATGGAATCATTTCAGGTATGGTAGCCACCTTAGTGATCCCAAAACGCAATATATTTTCATACAAGGCCAGGTCTTCCAAACCTGCCTCCAGGACTTTCTTCTCCACCAGCATGTGGAACAACTGACCCCACTTGAACTCAGGTTCTGCTCCAGTTATGGCTTTCGTATCTTCATAAATGATTTCTACCCTTGTCACGGGTGTAGCTTCGGTCATTTATATGTCTGACTCATATTCCACGATCCTGGGCTTCTTCTTCCCTTTCTTTGTCATGATGTCTGAGGTGATTGGTACCTGTGAAAAAAAGGGAATTGTCTTAGCATTCATATTTTAAACTGATGTTTTCAAATGAAAGCAAAACAAACAAAAAATAAGTATATACCGAAAGGATAAAAACCTTCAGTTTTCCTTACTCTATCAGTTCCATCCATCAGGACAGGAAACATTGGACGCGGGTCAGGGTTACAGCTTGAAAAACAAATGTCGGACACGAGAAATCCTTGGCCTTTGCATTTTTAGTGGAGAAACCCAAACTCGGCACTAACTCCCTCCCACAGGTGCAATAGAACTTCGGGCTCGCGGGGGCAGTGCCCTAGGGTAAAAACCAGACCGACTATCCCATGGCCAGCATAAACATCCCCAACCACCACTGGCTCTGTGCAAAATAGGGAAAATGTGGCTTTCACCAATGCAGAGGAGCGGGATACAGGATGTCTTCATGCCGCACAAAGCTTGGCTCTCTAGACGCTCATCATTCACCTAGACGATTGAGGGTGAAACGCCTCTGGACAAATGGATGGGCTCTGTAAGCAGGTTGTGACTGGGAAAACCTACAACCGAAACGGCTAAACCTAAAATGATATATGGGCAAAACCCCTTTTTAAATTGCGTCACAAAAAACCTAACATACCCCCACGCAAACGTATCCATGATGGACAGCTTTGCGGCCTAACGAAATCAACAACTTGAAAAGAAAAAATGAAAACCTGCCTGGCAGGATAGAGGTTCGGCACGTGGCCAAAATTACTTGGTGAGCACGCGCCACGTGAGCTCCACAGATGCTTTTTCCACCAGCCGCACGAAGGATCGAATGGGATTATTACTCACGAACTCCTCACTCTCTTCGTAAAAATAAAATGGTAAAAAAACCTTTGTTCTTGGTCAATAAATATGATTTCCGAGGGTTAAAACATAAAAAAAAGAATGGCATTAAAGCTTGCACATGCGAGACAAAACGTCGTTGGCACCAAAATGCTTCGGGCTAGAGAAAACAAGTCGATATGGGAACAACCTCGACACGGCGACTCGATCTTACTAATCCACCCGCAACTGTCGTCTCACAACTTCGCAAATCACCCGCTATCTCTTTTTTGTGGCTCGGCCACAGAGGCTCCTGGAGACCAATCAAAAAACAAATTAAGAAGTCCGTCTCAATAGCGGGCGTGACTCGAGGAATCCTTCGTTGTAGCGGGAGTAAAAAGACACTGGGAACACAAAATTGAAAATCACCCACTATAGCGGCTCGTTCATAAAAAACCATCCATTGTGGCGGCTTTGAAATAAAGAGTGCGCCCACTGTAGTGGCTTGCAAAAGGAAAGTGGTTCGTTGTTGCGGCTCAAAACAAAGGAGTGCACCTGCCGTAGTGACTCGGAAACGAAGAAGAGTTCGCCATAGCAGCTCCAAGCTGAGAAACCATCCGCTGTTGCGGATCAAAAACCACTTTCTGCCTTAGTGAAAAAATGAAACTTTGCAACTTTTTTATGATGGACAGAAATCATAAAGGCTGAAAATCAAACTCAAAGCAGTCTAAGGAGAAAAATTAGGATCTTCAAAGGGGTCCTAAAAATTGTAAAAACTTTTTTTTGGGAATAGCTGTGGCAGCAACAAAAGGCAACCTATGAAAATGTCTCAAGTTTCGAGAAAGCAATCTGTGACAATGAAGAGTGTTGCATGTTGTCAGATAGCAAGCTACGACAATGCTGTTGATTAAGTTGTTTGAAGGGAAAGCTTCATGACTCTCATCTTCTAAGAAATTTTTGGAAAAGGTGCTTCAAGGGTTAAGGCAATTTTAGAGGTACATGTTTCATTATCACGGATATGTCAAAATTTTCGTGTAACATATTCCCCCCAAAGTATGAAGCTAAAGTGAAAGGATAGGTGAAATACTTTATTAGATGAAGGTTAAGGCAAAGGACCACTAATTGGAATATTGCCAATAGCTAACCAGGACTTTGTAGTACATTAATCTCTAAGAAATGTATCCCAATGACTCATAACATGGCTGTCGACCAATACATTACAGATCCATGTGAAGACATCCATGCCATGTCTACCAAAATACAATGTAGATCCATAGCCAAATTGTTTTAGTCGACTTGTTTGGCATTTTGTTAACTAGTCTTTAACGTTCTCTAGAAGACCCTCACTCCAGTTAAAAATGGTAGCCGACATGCGCTATATTGCATACATCATCTGGGACCTAGTTGCATTATGCAGGGCCTTGCTTCCTGTAACTCATGCTATAGTGAATAGGATTGTCCTCAGTGTGAGATCACTCACATGTTTAATGGGGATTTTCCCACTAACCTTGTGGATTCCAGTAGTGTAATATTGATATATCAATGAATCAGTGGTGTCTTTTCCTCCCTTAGATCTGGAGAGGGAAACATGTTCCCCCCATCTTGAAATTTCGGTTAGGAAGTATATATCATCCACTTCCAGAGTAAGAATGTGAACCCCAACTTGAAAATGGAGTTCATTTGGGCCCAACATCCTCATTAGATGCTCCAGCAATGGAACCTGGGCTCTCGTCCCAGGAATCATTCGCTAATCCACACTCTTGGAGGGAAAGCATTGTGTTTGCTAACTCTCTCTCTCTCTCTCTCTCTCTCTCTCTCCATTCCAACGTTTTACTGGCTAGAACCTGCATCAAAACAATTTAAAGGGTTATTAAAACATATTTATCTAAAAAAATCCCAGCAAAATCAGGTCATTTATATTTTTCGGGGTTACTCTGCGAGTGTCGCACACAGTGCAAAAAAAATGTAGGCTGTCTTTACAGGAACTACGACACTTGCAGTTGTCGCAGACCCGAAAAGTGCAGAATGTGAAACCCTGCGCGTGCATTTCACCTTTAAAAACACCCCTAAAAATAATATAAATTAGCATAAAAATAGGGAAATTCAACCATGAAAATGAAGAGGGCGAATATAATATTTATTTGGAGTTGATGGAATAAAAAATCGTTGCCTGATGCCTCCACTTGAAAAATCAACCAGAATTGTTTTTTCCACTCTTAGCAAGAAGGTAAAATGCAATGCTAAAAATGAATTACTTTCACCCCTTTTTATTAACTTGGAATAGAATATTTTATTAATATTTTCCATTTTCTTTTATTATTTTTACCATTTTAGTCAAAATCCCATTACTATCTTGATTTTATGTTTTTTAACACCTATTCTGGAGATGACAAGTCAAACACAACAACATAAGTTGTGACATATCTTACTTTAAACTTTTTCGTGCTACGTCAAAACATGAAAAAATATTTTGAGTGCTTTTGGTTCCATAACCGTGCTCGTTAAAAACCAAGTAAAAAGTTGTCGAGATTAGTCTTTGGTCTTTCTTTTGCTTGTAAATACATGAGAATAAGTTACCAAGTATACTTTTATCCCTTTTTCAGGCTCGTAAATTGTTATAAAAAAGGAACTGCCCCAGAGTTTTCTTTATGCTCTTTTCAGACTCTCTAAATACAAAAAGATTGTTAGGTGAACTTGTTTCTTTCATGCTTGTAAAAATATTTGGAAGGTCATCTATGTGGTGATAATTTACCCCTTTTTCGAATCGTTTAGACTATTTACGAAAAAGGAATACCTTGGTCAACCATTGACTAAGAGAGTTCTACTAGCCATTATTTTATACTTTTTAGGGCTTAGGGGACTAAATTTGAAAAAAATACCATCTTGGAGTCTTCTTTGGATTTTTCAGACTCTATAAGCATGAAAAAACACCAATTTTCCTTCTTTGGACTCATTAAAACTACACATTGAAGGAACCTTTTGGGACTGAACGCCCCCTTTCTTATGTTCATAAAACATGTGAGATTAGACTGGTCCGAAAGATGAGTTATAACAAGCATCTGCTACCCTCCTCAAGCTCGTTAAAAAAAAAGAGGTACTCATCAATAATGATGGGGAAAATAAGGGAAAGGGGATTGTATTTGAATTCGTATTAATGGTAGCTTTCCATCACCCTTGAACATGACACCTATTTGTATCTCATTTGAACAATTGGGTAATCAGCTTGTCCCCTACTCATACCAATTCCATGAGTTCTCTTACTCCTTTGGGTCATATGAAAAATGCATCAGTCATTTATTGCGCTATGTATTGGTCTTTGCCTCATTGAGTCAATGCTTCCAATTTACTTGTCGTGTCATTGAATCTTCAAGAAATTATTTTACCTAAGTTAACATTTGCATTTGTGATTCTTTAGTATCGGTCATCCTTGATTATGTCCTAAATATTCTTCATACTCAAAATCACTTCAAAAACCTTTGTTCCTATTTCATGTTGATGATGAGGGAAACATCACGACCCTCCTTTGACAAGATTGTTCTCATCGACAAGTCTGTTCCCATTGACATGAGTACATCATCTAGAAATTAGGCTCATAAATCAGTGAGTGCCTTGGGACCTGAATGCCTCAGTGGCTGGTTTTCTCGCTTCCAAAAGTACGATTACATCATTGACCTCTTATTGAAATATTCTACCGAGTATTCAAATTCAGCTCATCATTTCACAGTTGTTGGAATAGGGTGCCATGGGAAACATCGACATCAATGGTGATTTCCGTCGCACTTGTTAATGATATACCTTAAAGACCAATAATCAAGTGGTTTATACAATGTTCAAGGTCATAACATCTATTCACATGGATAGAACTGTATTGCTCAGGTCCAAGATGAAGACCCTAGGTTTCCGTAAGTATGTACTTGTATTATCTACCTCCCCTAGGTTGTGATGGAGTATTTTGTGTATTTATCATGGCATAGATCCATAATGTATGTCTAGTGGTTATTCTCAAGTTTTAGTCATTGTGACATAGATCTACATTGTATGTCTGGTAGCTATGTCCATAATTGAGTATTTTTGGCATGGATCTGTGTTGTATTTTGGTAGCAATGACCTAGATGTCTTCACTTGGATATACAATGTATTGGTCGGCAACAATGTTGTGAATCATTGGATACAAAATGTTGAGTGTCACAGGTTTTCAAATAGAAAACTGCAACAATATTGTTGATTAAGTTGATTAAAGGGAAAACTTCATGACCCTCATCTTCCAGGAAAGTTTTGGAAAAGGTACTTAAGGGATTAAGGCAAGTTTAGAGGTACATGTTTCGTTATCGTGGCAATGATGAAATTTTCGTGTAACACCAACCATTCTTCATGTTTGGATCTAATTTATTTCATTGTGTCTTTCAAGTTCTCTTGTCATTGAATCTCAATTGACAAGGTCGAAAATGATACTTCGAACAGATAATGCAATCTATGCCAAAAGATCCAACTAAAGCTAAGTGCAAACTATTGATAACATCATAGTTTTATAGAAATTTTGAAATCCACATAACTCAAATATCTGGCCTCGTCTACTTGAAGTTCCCCAAATTTATTTCAATAAAATTTAAGCCTTATGGATGAATTTAAAATATTTGTTCCATCAATTAATGCTTCAATTATGTCCAACATTTAGATATGTGTTTGAAGGAGAGATGAATATCAAATCACTTAGGGTACAATGTCAATCAACACATAGATTTGTAACAACACTAAATAAATATTATGGTTTCATCTAGGCATCTTAAAAGACGTAACATTTGAACCTGGTTCTCCCAACAAATTAGCTCATTAAAACAACCATGAAACTGCTCATAACAACAAGAAATCAAGGTTTGATTTCATATATGCAACATATAAATTTTAGACAATAATATTACACTTCATATATTAGACAAATGTAGATAAAGTACAATACCTCAGCTCATCACAAGTGGGTACAACAAGTCCCTTTAGCTCAACCGAAACATGAACTCTCCAGTTGGTTTTGAAACCCCACATAGGGCATGCATTGTCAACAACAAAACCTAACCAACAATACAAAGGCTTATCAAGGAATCCCGCCAAGTTATTTAGCCACACCAAAGGCACCACAACAAGGTAGCATCAACACCAACAAGTTCACCCTTATATATCCCACTTACATCCCATAAGTTATCGAGGATATTCATCGACTATGCTTCACTCAATCTCTACTTGAGCCAAGTGATACATATATTGGTTTATGATTTTATCCCATATACCTTAGTTCTAGTTCACACCAAGACTTTGAGACAAACCTTGGAACTCTAAGTCTTCTATAGGATTTAATTCACACAAACCTAGAGTCTCCTAACTCCTATATCACACAAGCACACAAACTCTAAGGCAAATGCATCGATATTACAAGTTCATTCTCTTTATCAACGACATAAGCATACAAGCATGCTACTAATATATGTATGCATGTATGTGTGTGTGTCTATATATATATGCATCCATGTATATGTATATATATACATCAATGTATATGTATATATATATACATTGATGTATATATACATAGATACATATACATATACATACATACATACATACATACATACATGTGTGTGTGTCTATCTCAACTCAACATTATTCAAGCCTAAAGCTATTATCTATCCTAAAGTGTGTGTGGATTAACACTGTCTAGCTCTAAAATGGATGAAGGGTATAAATGAGTGCTAAAACTTTGATGTCGTGACTAAATGTTAAATTAAAAGAGTTGGCATCGAACTCTAGAAGTTATAATTGATTGTTGGACTAGGAAAGTTGGCTTAAAAATCATAAAGGAGACTGCATCATGATTTGCGTTGCCTTCACATTTCAATTCCAAGCCAAGGATCATCCTTATGAGACTTCATTACTCATTAAAAATGTGTATTCCATCCTTATTATAAATGCACATTAGAAAATCAAACTACACTAGGAGTACGACAACTTATTTAGGGAAAACATGTCCTTGAGAATTTTATTAAGTGTCTCCCTCTCGAGCAATTCACCCATTGATTGTTGGACCAAGAAAGTTGGCATAAAAAGCAAAAAGGATACTGCATCATGATTTGCGTTGCCTTCACATTTCAATTCCAAGCCAAAGATCATCCTTATGAGTCTTGATTACTCATTAAAAATGTGTATTCCATCCTTATTATAAATGCACATTAGAAAATCAAACCGCACTAGGAGCACAACAACTTATTTAGGGAAAACCAGTCCTTGAGAATTTTATTAAGTGTCTCCCTCTTGAGCAATTCACCCTAAAGGGTGAATTATCGATTTCCATGGTTTGTTGACTTCTTAAAAAGAAGAGAGTTGGCATCAAAATCTACATATTGAAATTCTAAGGCTAAAAAAGGTGGCATGTGGGTTCAAAATGAAAAATAACTACTTCTACAATCAATAACTAATTTGCACAGAGCAAACATAAATAAAATCCCTTAATCTCAAACAAATGCAACATTGATTAGATCCAAACGAAGTTGAGTGTGACCATTGATTTGTATATGGCGGAGATGAACATCTAATAACTCTAAGTTGCCTTATGAAAATGATCTTCATCTTTGTTACACATTTAAATCTTTTATTGAGAACATGTATTTGAGTGTTATGTAGTTGGAGTGTAAAGTTGAAACAAGCCACAACTTCATATTCAATAAACATAAAAAATGCATGTTGTAACATAAATAAATACAAATATAGGAATAAATAACCAAATGTCGCATGTCTAAAAAGTGTACTTAATCAAGCATGTAACCATGGACAATGTATACTTACATACATTGTCACGAGCTATTGTCACCATCAATCATATTATATACTCAATACATTTTTTCAATCCATATGGAATTTCTTTTGTTTTTATTTACTTTGGATATTCACTATATAAACTAATTAGGTTCATTACATTGGTATCAAAATCTGACTTTTGTTAATATTGTGGGGACATTTCTACCTAACCTTCGATAAAAAAAGTTGTTTCACTTGGAAAAAAAACATTGTAATTTGACTATATTACCCTCAAAAGCCATTATAGAAGAATCCAAAAATCCTTCGAGTACAAAGTCAAGGAACAAAACTAGAAATAAAAAAATTTAAATATTAACTAACGATATTTTAACATTTATGTTTAACCAACATTTCACTCATTTGTTGGCCTAATTTTTAACCTTTATTTTCAATGGAGGTAGAAAATCACATCAATAATAGAGTAAAAAATGATACTTCAAAATAGACAATGCAATATAGGCTAAAAGATCCAACTAAACCTAAGTCAAAACTATTGATAACATCATAGTTTTATAGAAATTTCAAAATTTGCACAATTCAAAGATCTTGCCTCATCAACTTTAGATTCCCAAAATCTATTTCATAAAATTTCCAAACTTATGGATGAATTTAAATTATTTATTCCATTGGTTAATGCTTGAATTATGTTCAACATTTTGATCTCAAGAAGATTTACTCCGAAATTGTGCTTGAAGGAGAGATGAATATCAAATCGCTTAGGGTACAATATTAACCAATACACAGATTTGCAACAAATCTAAATCTGAATTGTGGTTTCATCTAGGCATCCATAATGACATGACATTTGAACCCGATTGTCCCAACAAATTACGTCATTGAAACAACCATGAAATTGCTCATAATATTGAGAACTCAATGTTTGATTTCATATCTAAAACATATAAATTTTGGACAATAATAGTACACTTTGTATACTAGACAAATGTAGATAAAGTACAATGCCTCAACTCATCACAAGTGTGTTCAACAAGTCCCTTTAGCTCATCCCAAGAAAGAACTCTCCATTTTGTTCCCAAGCCCTACATTGGGTATCCATCGTAAAAAAAGAAACCTAACCAACAATATAAAGGCTTAACAATGCATCCCACCAAGTAATTGTACCATACTAAAAGGGTCCACAACAAGCTAGCATCAACAACAACAAGTCCACCCTTATATCTCCCACTTGCATCCCGTAAGTTATCAAGGGCATTCATCGTTTATGCATCACTCAATCTCTAATTGAGCCAAGTGCTACAAATCTTTCTTTATAGGTCTAGCTCACACCAATACTTCGAGACAAACCTTGGCGATCTTAATATTATATAGTATTTAATTCACACAAATCCTAAGTCTCTTATCACTCATATCACATAAGCACAAAGAATCTAAGGAAAATACATCAATATTACAAGTACATTCTTGAATAATAAGTAAGAAAGAAATGAAAAAGGCTCTCTCCTCATTTTATAAAAGTAAGTGAGGAAGACCAAAAATAAAAAGTGGACTAGGTCCACAAGGAACCTAATCTAATTCACTAGACTAGGACCATGAGTGGAGAGCTCCTCTACCAATTGCATACACGTGTCACTAGGTGGTTGGGCACCACCTCCCAACTGAACTGCTCTTTGAGCTAAGCCTCGATATAGACACACATGGGTAATGCATATATAAAATGTATTACTTCCTCTAAATTTGAAATAATTTCATGTTAAAATAAATTTTGAGAGATTCAATTCAAACCTAGTATTAGGCCAAAGCCTTGAAGTTACTCACCTTTTAAAGGCCTTAACTTGCTTATACAAACCTCAATCGATGAACCATTACATTTTGAAATTGTGACATATAGTCTTTCGACCCCATTTCTAATATAAACTAGTATTGTGACAAATTTGAAGTTTTGTTTTTACCTTAAAGGAATTTCAACCCATTTACTAAATTCAAAGGGTTAGAGTTTTATCATTCCCCCGAATAAACTTTTGGGAAAATAAAAAAGTGAGTTATGTCAAGTTTTGTCAATGAGTGGAGGCCTTTCAGGTCCTCATTGAAAGTGAACTTATTTTTTTATTTTGAGTTTGGAAATTATTTTGAAGGTCTTTGGTTCAATTATATAACCCATCCATTAGAGTTTTGTATATTTTCTAAAGATTTTAAATTTTCCCCAAAAACCTTTCTAGACTAGTTCCAAAAGTCCATTTTCTATGAATTTAAGAGACTGCTCAGATGCAAGGGCAACCAAAGAAAAGCATTGGATTAGTGAAACTACTTGATCAAACTATCATGTGACTCAGTGAGTATTGAAAGCAATGATTCACCTTCACAATCATAGCTACATCAACCTCAACCTCCATTTCAACAACACATGATTTTTTAAGGAAATCACGTGATGTGATATCCACTTGTAAGTAATGTCCCCTGAGTTTTCTTTCTAGGTTTTGGTGGAGGTATGCTACCTATTCCATTCAAGAAGAGTAGTTTTCTTATATTTTCTCCTAATGTTGGTATCTTGCAATCTTTGAAATATGCTTGTTCCAAAAAGTGACAAATGTTTGATTTTACTCAATCACAAACAGGAGACAATCACAAAGAGGTATTCCAATGGATTTGATAGCTTATTCTAGTTTTATCCATATTCCATTGACGCACAAATTCTAGTGATGTCAATTGCTTCCTATAAATATTTTTTTTTCTAAAACAAACATTTTCCAAAAATTCATTGAATATATCACCAATAGCACTATCTCTTGACTGCAATCATAATATATTCATTATTTATGTCACATGTCACCATTTCTCTAAGAACAAGATGCTCCACATGTTCATGTGGAGTCCCTATTTCCTCAAAGCATACGCAGACCTTTGCTTTTTGTTTTCTACATATCAAAGGTGTTGGAAAAATGGGAAAATAACAACCATAAAAGGAACTATCATACAAGAGCCTAAATTTCTCAAGAAACCTATCCACTTGTTATCCCCAAAAGACACATTTGACATGGTTTTCTATTTTTTTGGCCTTCTTCCTTGTTAACCCAAGTTCAGATCCTTAGTCGGCAAAAAAATCCCAAGATATTGGCCCGATAGAGGAGGACCGCATCGGCAGCACCTGCGACACAGATGCAGTCTCACTCGATATATCTTATTGGGAACTGCCAGAACCGGATTTTTGCAGTTATGTGGGGATCTCTATTTGTGCAGTGCTTTATCAATTTGCTCAACCAAATCTAGGGATTATACTTCTTATTCCTTGTCTATTCATTCAAGATAACAATCTATTTACCAGTTGACACATCTTGTAGTATTCAACATAAAATCCTTATCACATATTCATGTAATAAGTGGTGCCACACACATATATGGGATTATTCATAAACAGATGCAGTGCAACATATTAAAATACACTTATTCACAACATGCATGCATTCGACATAAACATATTAATCAAAGACACACAGAGACAACGATTGGCATGGAAACCCATCTTGAAAAAACCACAAAGGCACTATTCATCCGGCATGAGAAATATGTTAGCATCTTTTGTCTATGCACTCAGCTTGCAGACTCTTCTCTAGAGATTCTTTACAACTTAAACAAACTTATCTAGTCTCATGCTCTATGGTTTTGGGACTATGTATTTCTTCTCTCCTTCACTCCTTTGTAGATCCACACACAACCTGGATTGATCCTCTAGCTAAATATCTCTCTTCTTCCCTTCTCACCCTACAGGATAACTTCACCAATCTAACAACTAACCAACTAATCAACTATTCAACTTGGCTAACCTAGATAACAACTTGGTTCACCCTTTTACAAGCTTCTACCTATCTTAATCAACCAACTATTTTTCTGTTAGTTGAAAGGCTGTCATTTTTATTCTTGTACATTTAGTTACAACTGATAGTAGGCACTATCGACCCAAAAATACAATTATGATTTATTACCAAAAGTGTGCTTTCTTCTAACTAACTCCTTACTCATGATCATTCAGACTGTCCTTTTCAGCTTCTCTACTCTTCTTCTGTCATGGTTCCTTCCATAGTTACTTCTCTCATCATTGATATTTCCATCGCCCTTGCTTAGTGACTTCTCTCATCGTTGATCTTTCCATCGTCGTTGCTTCTTTCATAGCTTATCTTCCATCGTAGACTCTTCTTCCCTCACAACTCTTCTTGCGATCAAAATCTTTATCTTTCTGATCATAATTATAGCCAAATTCTGCTTAACTTTTCCTAGGTCCAACATGCCCCCAACACTCACATGTGCCTCATCCTAAGCCACATTAGAATGAAACCTCTATTGTTACAACCTTGCTTTGAAAATCCTAAAATATTTTCACTATCTGCTCAGTCTCCTCCTATACTTCTGCTTCCATCTTCTTCAAATGTTCCACAATTTTAGAACTGATGTGTTCCGAAGTTGTAAGTCCCACTGATTGTACTGATTGTTGCACTTTGTCATGCACAGGTTGAATGATACTTGTTACTTTCTATTCCTCAACTTGTAACTCTATGAACCTGGCAGTCCTCTTTTGTTGTTGTGTTCGCAATGTTGCGACTTGCTGTTGCAGCTTCTTCACCTCAATAGACTTAGCCATTTTATATACTAATGTCAACTTCTTCATTCCATTCTTCAGCTGGTTCACCTCTATCTTAGCAGTGCGTAGCTGCTATGTGACTTTCTCTAACTCTTCATCATCGATCAAAGCATCCCACGTTTGAAGAACTTGCTCGATTGCTTTGACACAAAGTGCCTCCACCTATTCTATCCTCGTCACAGCCTCAATTGATGCTTTTATTCTCTCTTCCAATAACTCTTGAGGTGTACAGGGTTTTATTTGTAATGTAATGACCCAATTCTAAAATTCCCAACAAAGTCGAAATTTGGGGAAAAATTGCCTTGACTAGTCCTAACTCTAGGGAAATTGAATGGCACAAGAGGGTCTTGAATTGGTTAGGGACTGATATGGGGAGTCTTAGGACCACTCAATGGACTCTATGTAAATTTATTATAGGTTATAGACATATGCAACTTGATTTGGGAACATTGGTAAAAATGGTAAAATTAGTAGTAATTTATGGTGTAATTCCCCCTAGGGTATGGGCAGAAATGGCTGTCCAAATACGATGCGACCCTCCCAAATTGTCAAACAAAGTGTGGAGACTATTATTAGACTTCATTTAGTTTCATTTTATATGGTTAATAGTTATGCAACTAAGGTTTAAAGCTTCATATTCGAATGCATAAATTCAATGGTATTTGCTTAAGGGAAATGAGATGTAAATGCTCAACTTTGACTCACAAATGGTGTAAATAATGGTTCAAAACAAAGAAAAATGAATATAAATCATTAACAGCATGGAAATGTTTCACTAACAACCTATAACATCAGATCCAAGTCTCAACATACATCAGATATACAACTCCATTGAAATGGGAAATCAACACATGGAAACTAGTTACAACAAAGCTTCGAAATGTGGACATTTGCATATGTATTTCTGTTGATTTCGACTTACAGAGAGGATGGGGAACATATTACAGAGAAAAAAATCATTCACCCATGCTTTGGCATCAATTGGACTCAATGGGGCGCAACCACCATTCACACAAGTGCGCCATCATAGAGAAATATGGAAATATTGATGTGGGGATTGAGAGAATGGGAGGAAATATGGGTCACGAACAGTATAAAACTCCTATATGTAGTAAAAACAATCTATTAAGCTCCAAATGGGATTTTAGGGTGTCCTCTCCCACATCCAACTTGGATGAGAATCTCACTCTCTCGCAATTGTCTCACTAGCAGGGTAAGTGAGCACTCACCGTGCAATGGACAAGCTAGTGCTTTCCAAAATGCCAAAGGAAAATTCTAAAATGATCAAAATCCATTCGCATTCCTCATGAAATATTTTTATAACCTTCATAAGGTCCTCCAAGGTTGAATTCACTCCCATAGGATTCCTCCA
Organism: Pseudotsuga menziesii; assembly: GCA_001517045.1. Lineage (NCBI taxonomy): Eukaryota > Viridiplantae > Streptophyta > Pinopsida > Pinales > Pinaceae > Pseudotsuga > Pseudotsuga menziesii. Next base: position 32,423 of record LPNX011012290.1, read on the forward strand.
ATTCATCCTTGATGTTTAGTAACCTCCATGACACTTGTCCTTCTCTTCAACCCTTCATCTTCCTCCAAATTCGAATGTCTTCCACCAAACCCCAAATCACCCTATTGGAGGCTATTTTTATTCCTGACATGTCATATTGTCATAAGTTTTCAATCAGGTATGACTTGTCATAGAATCTTCCATCATTTTTGTTATAAAACACATGGAATCTATCTCCAAGTGGCACCTGGTTTCTTCCTAGCCTCTTCCTCTTCTATGGGGAGTTACTCCTCTTCACCCATTCGAATACTTGGGCTCATGATATGTCACTTGAAACCTCTTCACCTTCCAGGAATGTTCCAATACACATAATTTCAAATTTGGGGTTAAGTCATGACATGTGCAAGGAATAATCTAGTCACCCAAGGTCTCCATGAACCTCCAAATGTCCTTATGAAGCAATGCCACTTTATTTTCTCCATATTTATTATTTGTATGAACCCATTTAATGTGTAAATAAAAAAATAGGGTTCTCTTGGGTCCCATATCTCCCTTATTGCAATATTTAATGCCTCCTCCCCAACCTAGGGAACTAGTAGGTGGGTGAAATATTGTCAACTATTAGTCTCATTGAGATGGGAATATGACATGTAATTCTAGCTCCTCAACCTTTTTGCGGAGATCCTCTACTATTTATCCAAATCAAAATACTTTGGATTTTGGAAACATCTGATGTGCAATTCCTTCACCAGTAAAATTGTTACAAGTAAGTGTTACAGCTGTATCAAGCCAGTGCCTGTCCTCCTCCCAGATCTTAGCTTTCTGCTCTATTTCTTTGACTATTTTCTTCATATTATGAACAATATTGTTTGATGCTCTAATATGATTGACCAATTCACCCTATCTGGACTTCATTTATGCGACTGCAACATTCTAAATGGCATATACCTTGTACATCGACAATGCATAGAAATTTATGGTGACATGGCCCATGTTTTTTACCATGGCATTCAACTTTGTCGTCCCCAAGTCGATTGCTTCACCCAACACTTGAGACTTTATTGGTGGAATAGGCATAGACATGTTACTAGGTCACTCCTAAGACACTCCATCTAAGTCGTACGACTTAGGAAATTGTGGTTTGTAGTCGACCGCCACTCATACTTATTTTACTGCCTTGCAGAGTGTTTGCAATAAATCTATGATACTTCTTGTCAGCTCTGTTTGCTGCTGATTTATCTTCTTGAGGCTTTGATTGACGACCTATGTCATTGTATCCATTAAAAGTGTATAATAATCATTGGTAAGGCCATCAGTTCCAGCTGATTTGTTGCCTTTCCTCTTCTTATGACCCTTCCCAGATTTCTTTGTCTGCTTCCTTTTTTACCCTACTACTGGGTCTGTTGGAGTCGTTCTTGACTCATTCTAGGTATTTTCTGTGTTTTATTTAGGGTGGTATTATGGGTTTTCATATGGTTTTTTTCCTTTGGTGTATCTTCTCCCTGTCCTCCATCCTTCGTTGTCGATGGATTGTCTTGTCACACCTCTTCTTCTGCAGATAGTTGATCATCTGTGACAGGAACTCTCCATTCTTTTGGCCAATCTTGAATAATGGCAACAATTTCTATGATCGACAACTGATACTGTGTCGCAATACATTAGCGTTGTGGTTTTTGTTGAGACTGCAAAAAGATATGATGGGCCCCGACCAAAAATCTAACAATGTTTCTAAATCGCTTAATTGTCGCCTTTGTAATTCTGGCCTGCTTTCTTACATAATGTTGCAGGGCCTCTCCTTGTAAAAAGAACTCTATATTACTGTCTTTTTTCCTATGTGGGAATGCTTTGTCGAACCATAGATTATGGTATTGATCTCCTTGACATAGTACGGGAACATCTACCCTATGGTAGTTTGCCAATTCTTCCCATGCGATAAATGAAATCAAAATAAGTAGCCATGAATAATAAAATGCACTACCTTTCTCTTGTGCTTCCTCCACATATGCTAATAGTTCATTGAACAAATAGTGTAACTAGTTGAGTTGAACACCTAATGCACTTAAATCTGCCGCAAGAATCGTCCCTACGGTGCATTGGTTCGGCTGCATATTTCGTAGCAACTTGGTAGATAGAACTTTAGTTGTGAACCGAACAGTGTAGTCATTGATAGAGGCGAAGGAAATTCCTCCGATGTCTCTAGTCATATTACACTTCACGTTCCGCTTGTTCATGAATAAAGTGTCCTGCTCTTTTCTAGCTAAAAATGGCATTGGCTCGACACCTGCAAGTGAAAGCCCCACAATCGTTGTTATAAGCTCAACATCTATAGAAATATTTTGATCGATCCATAGACAACTGACATGGAATGACACCAACAATTGTTTAACACATGCATTCATGTCTACAGTGTGGCCAAAATGCGACATGTGAATTGGTGACAACAAACCATCTTTGTCCAGTCCTCTTTTCCATTCCATTGGAACTAAGCGGATAGGGCCACCCTCTGTGTCACAGACATAAACCATGTATTTTTCCATTGGGAACTCTGAAAATTTTCATAGGTCATGGTCGACAAAGTTCATCTTCTTCAGATTTGGGAGTATGTTCGTCGTTCCCCTAACTCCTTTTGGTACGACCAGTGCTACTAATGGGTACCTTGCATTCTTGTTGATTTTGATCTTAAATGCATCAGTTGGTATGGGTGGGACATAGTATGACAGCATGCTCGCAAAGCCTGTTTCTTCAGCTTTTGGTGGTGGTGTTGCTACTTTCTTGTGGCTACCATATTGTTTCTTCTTCTATGTGTCAGGTGGGTTTGGTCCTAACCTAAATTCAAGGATGAATGGTATCTATTCAACTTCTTTTGCAACCATGGTCAACGGTGGAACACATCTGGCAGTGTCTTCCATAATGGGTGTAGCTGAAAGTGTCTCGATGATTGATTCTGCAACAATGCTTGTATTGGAGATAGAGATGACCATAATCGGCAAAAAAGTCACCTTAGCTTTTCCATTCTCTGACATATATTGAAGTTGCGACAATATTCTCTAGCATCTGCATGCAAAGTGGGACACCATAATCCTGCTTGAAATATCTTTCGCACTGTAGCTTTTCCAGCATAATGGCCTCCTACAACACCAACATGCGCTTCGTTCAATATAATTGGTCACTCGTGTTCCAATACACAACAACTAAGAATTTCATCCAGTCCCATTTTATACAGTTATCCAACTATCAATTGGAAATTTGCAGCTTGCACCACTAATTGTTTTTTCTACGCAATACTAAATACTTCTTATGCATGTCCTTGTTGAAGCCTCAATTATGTATGTGGCTGAAAAGGGTGTCTAAGTATTACAACACACGGAGAATACCCAGCCAAAGGCTTCAAGCAATCCCATGCAAGTATTGATTTATCATCGAGCTGTTTAAAGTAGTGATCTCCCACGGATATTTCAATAGCCTCCTCTGGCTTATGTGAGTTTGACCCACAGAGGATCTGTTTCCCAAATTGGAAAACAAAATGGGTGATAGAAAGAAAAGGAAAATTGAATGTAACTATGAAAGTAAACCTAATCTAAAGCTAAGTAACTTAAAGATAACGTTGAATTGATTTACAGATTATCCTGAGATATTTGAATGACAAGTATTTTAATCACATTGACAAAAATGTAAATGAGATGGTAAACTTCTTGCTTAAATCACAATCATTTAATAAAAATTAAATGAAAGCAACTCAAGATGAATTCATTCAAGATAACCTGCATATACATATGTTATATGTTAGTTGAAAAACCAACATATTTGCTTTAAAGATTAACTGTTCAATCACTTGTAGGTACAAATAAAACTTTCAGAGAGAAGAAATTCTTTCTGAGTATAATCAATGTATAAATTTGTAACAAAGAAAAATATAAGTCATAAATAAACACATTTAACGATTTGCAAATAAATAACCAGCAACATTAATCCATTTGAAACAGGAAAAACATGAGATATGTTAAATAAATTTAGCGGAACTCATAGCAAGAGATGTGAAAATAACAACCCTTTATTAATAGCGAGTTTTGTAAAAATACATAAACCTTTAATTACAAAGAAGTATCTCCGGTTGGAATCTTTCCCTTTCCAAAAACTCTTCCTAGAAGCAACATTTCTGTTCTAAAAGAGAAATCTCTCAACTGAGCGCCCCCTATCTTTGGTAGTAGCGTCTCCCCTCTATTTGCAAATATTAAAGTTTACCAAATAGAAACAAAATATCAGAGAATAAAAATTCCCTCTCATCTAAAGAGACTCGACCCCCCATTGGCAATCTAATCGCTACTGCTTATCTGGGCCATTCAGAATCGCATTGGGACTTAAATCCTCTTGTACAACCGCTCGATATCCATTATTTTCTGCAATTACATGAGAAATTCTGCATTTTCATCGAATCGTTGAGATGATGTGTGCTCAGCTTAAGGTAAAATCAACCACGCTTTACTCAGAAGAAGAAACCGCTATTTCTGTTTGAAGTAATAGAATCAGATGATCACGAAATCCTGTGTCCCAATATTCACTTAGTTCTGAAAAATTCCTTCTCGACGACGCTTTTGCTGGAAATTCAGTTTTCCTTTGTTATCCTCCCTCGATCGATCCAAACCGCATTGCTATTCTTCATGATTTTACTGCGAAGATAATGATGCTATGCTATAATTGCATATTGCTTTTTGGATAAACCTGCGTCAAATGCAAAATCTCACATAAGTAAAAACATGAATCATAAAGACTACATCTATTCGAGATTCTTTATTATTCTGTACAATTCTGTTGGATAGATTTTTTCCTTCAACAATCTCGAACCAAATTAAAATTCATTCATGCATTGGCACATATCTCCATGATTTTGATAATGAGGAAGATCTGGTGGCATATCTTTGTGATCCTCAGGATATCAATCTTTCTTTGATCCTTAGAATTTCCATGGCGATTTGATAGCACCAGATATTCAGGTTTCAAAGCAACCCATCCATTTGTATGCAGGTAACTTGCAAAACCGTTAATCCTCATGTGTTTTGGTAGTTTCGGTGGTATCAACGGAATTTGGGAAACAAATGTTTTTCCCGATGACTCTGCAACAATTTAAATCAGTGAAAATGTTATAAGCCAGTTGTTGTCAATCCAGTATCAATCTCGACTACCTATTGAATTTCAACGAAATAAGCACCGTGCGATATTGCCAATGGCATTACAGTTTTATGAAAATGCATGAAAGAACCTTCAACACATCACTCAATGACTCGTCATTCATAATGTAGTTTTATTTTCCTACTAATAAAAGAAGTTGACACGTTCTTATTGATACTAAATTTTCATAACTCATTGGTGGTTTGATATTCTAATATGATTATTAAACACACAACCCAATTTACCATATATATATAAAGTTAGTTAAGCGAAAACAAAGCCTGAAAGATTAGTCCTTATGAGACTATACTTTTCTCTTCATGTAATTGTTGATTTATAAAGACATAATATTTAAGTATTAAGGTATGAAGATGCCTTATTAATCAAAATACCAACTAACTTTATAGTCATAGCCATGTACTCAACTTTAGTCTTAGATAAAATAATGACGAAGCTAGGGATTAGCTAAGAATGAGAATATAAGATAACTTATATAGCAAAATAACTTTGTTAAAGTAATTAACATATATTTTTAAAAAGTTCTTTTACTAAAATATAAAATTTTGACTTATGATTATATTAATACTATTCAATTTAGAAAATTGATTTGGAATAATAAAGTCAAAATTTATTAAAGTTAGTTTGAATTTCTCAAAATAATCTATCGTGGTGTTTACTCAAAAATTGAGTATTGGTTTAAAATATTTTGATTTGCCAAAGTGCTCATTAAACCTTTGAAGCAACGAAAATCACAATTTGAAAATCGAATCATAAACAAAAAGAATGGAGAAGCTAAACAATTCCAAGCATTGGATCCAGGTGAATTCACAACAAAGATTTAAAATTGCAAGCTGCATCTTCCTCGCATTCCGCAATTGTGGGACACGAGATCACAACGCGAGGTTTAAGTTTTATTCACCATCCCGCAACTGCGGGATCACAAAATATCGAAATTTTATTCAACCTTTTCCGCAATCCGTATCCTGTAAGTTGCGGGTTGCGGATACATGCAACAAAAGCATTATAATAAATTAATTCCCACACCCCGCATTCCGCAAGTTGCGGGATGTGAGTTGCGGGTTGACCAAATCGCATGCATCAAAACCTTTCCGTATCTTGCATTCTGCACTTTGCGAGATGTGGGATGAGAAACTCCAAAAATGTTTAAACTTTGAAACCCTGCATCATGCAAGATGCGGGATGTGGGTTGCGGAATGGAACAATTTCAAAAAAGATAGTCTTCCACGACTTGTCAAAACACACAATCCACGCATAAATTTGATAAATTTGACTAAGTTAGAGAACAAAGAAACCACGACAAATATGATAGAGGCCTCAAAATGATTTAAGGAATTCAGAAAAATTACCTTGCATGTAAAATTCGGGGGTTCCCATGTTTTATTGAAAACATGGGATCTGTTGTGCCTACAATAAATGGCAACACACTGGGACGCAGCAATTATCTCTGCCTTGAAAAGATAACATTTGTATGTGTATAAAGGGGTGAAACATGAGGCTTTTACCAAGAATAAAACTTCCCCTAAAACATGTGTGCCACATTAACAAGCCAACATTTTAAAGATTTACCCAGCTGCAATTGATATTTAAAAAAAAAATTCCTTTCTAACTATCACTGAAAATGTAAAGACAAACCTTGATAGATTAGATTTCCAACAAAATATGCTCTTCATTGAAACATGCTTTAAATGAACAATTCGTGATGACTAAAAGATGTTGTCTTAATGTTTTACCTCTAATACCACAGGCATGGCCCTGCCGTCGACAAGCATCTGTAGCCTCGATAGGGTTACCATTTAACCCAATAAGTAGCTTTTATCCCATTCATTAGTTAAATATGCGAAGGTTATCAACCCTTGTTAAAGATTTGCATTCCTAGAAAGAAGCTGGAAACCACTATCCCGACTCGGTGACAATGTCATTCACACCAACTTACAGATAATGAACGGACTGGCTCGTGATGAGACCCCCCCCCTTGCAACTATTTTTGTGGCTACAAGTCATTACCCTGGCCTGATGATCAGATATTGATAAAGTCATTCCATAAGAAGGTATGATCATGAACAGGTTGGCTTGTAATAAGACCTCCTGCTTCCCAACTTACTCCTAGGGATGTTAAAGAAAAGGATTGGGCCACGTTCAATGTTAATCTCATAGGAGATTGCTTAATGGATGGGGAAGGCACTACACTCCTTAAGAGAGTGGGATGGCGTTAAGAGGTTTGATATGATAACAATGCAAGCCCCACTCATTTGCTCGTAAAGAAGGATCCACTTGTGTTAGATTTTATCATTCAAGCTAGAATTATGTTAGGATCTTTAATTGAGAGAATAAAAAGTACAACAATCAAACACAAGAGACAATGAACACAATGTTTTTCCTAGAGGAAACCATAAATGGAGAAAACCCCACAACTTCCTTAGAGATAGAATCAGCACCAAAAGTAAAACCCCCAAATAGTAATATGATCTCCCAACAAAAGTAACTTCTTTCTTCCTTGCCCCAGTGTCTTCTTCTTCCTCAGCTATGCGCTACAACTGAGTGTGAGTGAGAGTGTACTAAATAGAGAGGATAGCTCTCTATTTATACTAATTCCAGACATGACTAAACCCTACTAGGGCTGACTTCTCTAGGAGAGTCTAATAACCCTAGTGCCCCAGAACAACGGGGACTTTAACCCTTGATCAATAGGAGGGTTACCCACAGTAACTTGACATGACTTGTTTACATTATAGAACCTCCCGATAGGAACATCGGGGCATGCCATGACTAAAGTACATTACAAATACATCCCAGAATAAACATCGGGTTACAATACATAAGAAATACAAGTGAATACATTCCTAAGTTACATATACATCAACACTCCCTCTTAACAAGGAAGGTATTCTCTCGACACAATTTTTCAGCACAAGTCTTCTTCTCTGTATCATCTGGGTCATCGTCAAGTTCTCGTCATCTTCATCTTGATCTAGATCATCATCATTGGATCTGGATCATCACTGGATCTGGATCATCACGGGGCCATCATCACTGGATCTGGATCATCACTACATCTAGATCATCACTGCTGGATCTGGATCATCATTGGGTCATCATCATATGTGCTATCTCATGATTCTTGTCATCACATGAAATTCTACAGAGCCAACCCTTTTTCATGATGGTTATAGGCCTACCTCCTTGTAGGTATTTGGTAGCCCTTATATATGACCCTAAGTCAGAATGGCCAGGATTCACATCTGACTTTGACTCGTCAGAAAGGCACAACACTTACATCTGACCTTGACTTGTCAAAAAGGCACTCAGTCCTATACTGAGGGTTCCTAGTAACTGACCAGGTGCCTCCATTCAGAGAATGGCAGTAGCCCTTATATGTGACCTACTCGTCAAAATGGCCGCCACTCACATCTGACCTACTCGTCAGAAAGGTGGTAGCCCTTACATCTGATCATGTAGGAACTAATCCTACAGTCACATCAGAATGGCCGGCACTCACATCTGACCTACTCGTTAGAAAGGCAGTAGCCCTTACATCTAATCATGTAGGAACTAATCCTACAGTCACATCAGAATGGCCGGCACTCACATCTAACCTACTCATCAGAAATGTGGTAGCCCTTACATCTGATCATGTAGGAACTAATCCTACAGTCACATCAGAATGGCCGACACTCACATCTGGCATGGAAGGAAGCAATCCTCTCACCATGATAGAATGGAAACAACCTTATATCTGATCAAGTGGGAACACATGCCTCAATCACATCAGAATGGCCATGCGCTCACATCGTCTCAGAAAGGCCCTCAGTCCTAGACCAAGTGTTCATGGTAACTCACCAGGCAAGTCCATTCCAAGAATGACAATAGCCCTTATATCTGGTCATGTAGGAACCAATACTACAGTCATATCAGAATGGCTTAGCACTCATATATGACTAGAAGGAACCAATCCTATCACCATGACAGAATGGCTCAGCCCTTACATCTGACCTACTCGTTAGAATGGCTTACAGATTCATCCCTTCCCCTTGGAAGGGACCTCGATCTGGAGAACACCAAACTTCTCCCTGAGGTACTCAAACTTCACTCTGGCCAATGGCTTTGTCAACACATCTGCTATCTGTTCTTCTGTCGCAACATATTGGATCTTCACTGCTCCCATATTCACCATATCCCTGATATAGTGATACTTGATCTCGATATGCTTCGACTTGTCATGGAACACAGGGTTCTCCAACAACTTCACACAACTCTGGTTGTCACAATGTATACAAGTAGCATCCATTTGGAGATCAAATAAATTAGATAGTAGCTTCCTAAGCCATACTGCCTCACAACTACCTGAACAAGCTGCAACATACTCTACTTTAGCTGTACTTAGTGCCACACAGGATTGCTTCCTGCTAAACCAAGAGATCACACCTGATCCCATACTGAAACAACATCCTGAAGTGCTCTTCCTATCGATGGCACTGCCTGCCCAATCTGAATCAACATAACCCTCCAAGTTAATCTTCTGATTCACATCATACTTGAGCCCATAATCAACTATACCTCTCAGGTATCTCAAAATATGCTTTGCAGCAATCAAGTGAACATGTCTTGGATCTGTTAAGAATTGGCTCAAGGTGTTCATAGCAAAGCAAATATCTGGTCTCATGTTCGTCAGGTACATCAAGGACCCAATCATCTGACGATACATCATAACATCAACCACTTCTGATGAAGCATCACTCAATAGCTTTAGGCTCGATGCCATGGGTGTGGTCATGGCCTTGCGATCCAACATCCCAAATCTCTTCAGGATTTCTATCGTATAATTCCCTTGTCCTAGGGAAATCCCATCTGCATTCTGCCACACCTCCATGCCCAGGAAATAATGCATCATGCCCAAGTCCTTCATTTCAAACTCAGTAGCAAGCTTTCTCTTCGTATCAACAATCAACCCATCCATACCTGTTACAAACAGATCATCTACATACAGTAGGAGCATCACTGGGTTGCCATCTTCAACCTTGTAGTAAAGGTTGGAATCTGCTTTACTCTTGGTAAAGCCCAAACTGGATAGAAAGCTGTCAATTCTGTCATACCATGTCCTGGGTGCCCGTTTCAAACTGTATAGGGCTTTCTTCAATATACATACATGAGACTCCATGTCATGTGTCTCAAAACCGAGTGGTTGTTCCACATATACTTCCTCTTCTACTACACCATTCAAGAAAGCGGTCTTAACATCCATTTGGTGTATCTTCCATTTCATTACTGCAGCTAGAGCAAGTACTGATCTGATGGAAGTGTATCTGGCTACAGGTGCAAAGGTTTATTCATAATCTATTCCTTCTTTCTGGGAGAACCCACAAGCAACAAATTTTGCTTTATATTTCTCTATGCTACCGTCTATAGCATGCTTGATCTTGTAGATCCATTTGGAAGTTACAACTGACTTCCCTTATGGTCTTGGGACAACATCCCAAACATCATTCTTCATGGTCGATTGATACTCTTCGATCATAGCATCCTTCCATTCTTTTCGTTCTGCCACTTCTTCATAATTGGAAGGTTCTTTATCAATGAAATCACATAGTATTGCTATATACCCGAAGCAGGATCTGGTCCTCTTTCTTTCTCTGTGATTCTCTTCTAGAGCCCCATATCTTTCCGCACCTTGGATAACTTCTCGTACCCAAGTAGGTTTCCTCTTGTGAGGATTCTTCTCCTAAGGTGGATCTATAGGTCTTTGTGGTTCTCCAAATTCTCGATCTTCTTCTTGAATTTCTTCATTCATGGTTGTACCATGAATTCTGGGTGCTTCTGCTTCTTCAGGTTCTTCAGTAGGTTTCTTTCTGGATTTGTTGTAAGTTGTGTCTTCATCAAATGTCACATCCCTGCTGATGTCAATATTCTTGAATCCTGGGAAGTATATTTTGTAAGCCTTCGAGATTTCAGAGTATCCCACAAATATACCCTTCTTCCCTGAAGGATCTAATTTAGTCCTCTTCTCTTTTGGAATGTGTATGTACACTGGACAACTGAATATTCTAAGATGGCTGACTTCTGGTTTCTTGCCAGAGAAGACTTCTTTAGGAGTCTTGTTCTCGAGTACTCTGTGTGGAGTACGATTCTGTACATACACCCCTATTTTGGAAGCTTCTGCCCAGAGATGCATAGGAAGATATTGATCATGAAGCATAGCTCTTGCAACTTCCATGATAGTTCTGTTCTTCCTTTCTGCAATCCCATTTTGTTGTGGATTATAAGGAGTGGACAACTCCCTCTTAATCCCTGAGTCTTTACATAACTCTTTGAATTCATTTGATGTGAATTCTCCACCATTATCTGATCAAAAGGTATTGATCTTCTTTTCAGTGTGATTCTCGATCAAGGATTTGAATTCCTTGAACTTGTTGAACACTTCATCTTTGTTCTTCATGAAGTAAATCCACGTCTTCCTAGAAAATTCATCAATTAAAGAAACATAATATACATACCCGCTTAGTGAGCTTGATGACATTGGATCGCATACATCAGAGTGGATGATTTCCAAGATTCCTTTTGCTTTGCTTTCGGTACTTGGAAATGTCTTCTTTGTATTCTTTCATTTCGCATATCCTTTGCAGTCCCCATCATGTTTTGCTTGAATTTCAGGAAGATCTTCAACAACTTTGTTTGCAAGTGATAGTGCTGTGTAATGCACATGTGCAAGCCTTCTATGCCAAAGTTCATTTGGCTCTACTATGTGATGGACCAAGGCTTGTTCTTGATGGCCCTTCAGTTTGTATAGACCTCCTTCTTGTTCCCCAATTACTATTGCATCATTAATAGCCTTTCCCTTTGGCCACATGATGACTTGGCCGTCTATAAATGCAACCCTCATGCCTTTTGCACCTAATGCAAATATGGAGAGAAGGTTCTTCTTGAGTTTTGGTACAAACAATACATCTTGCATCTTCATAGACTTTCTAGAGTCTAATGCAGCTATGGAGAGAAGGTTCTTCTTGAGTCCTGGTACAAACAATACATCTTGCATCTTCATAGACTTTCTAGAGTCTAACTTATAGGAGGATTCCCCACTACCTTTTATTGGATATTGGTAGTCATCTCCAAGATTCACCTTGTGAGGTAATTCATGTTCTGAAAGTTTTACAAAGGACTCTTTGAATCCTGTCATATGTTTGGAAGCCCCACTGTCTATAAGCCAATCATTGCTTCCATGTGTGATGTTTCCCGTGAGAGCAGAAATCAAGACATATTCTTCATCACTTAGAGAGTCTTCACTTTCATATTTGGTTCTCTTCTTGGATAGTTCATCATCATCTGTAGCATGAGCATGATGTCTTCTTTTGTTTCCCTTTTTCTTATTTTGTCTTTTAGGACAATCTTTTGCAAAGTGTCCTATTTCATCACATGTATAATATCTGCTTCTAGACAAGTCTTTTCTAGAGTTAGTTTTAGAAAAATGATTACCTCTAGAGTGATAAGAACTTCTTTTGGTTTTCTTGGAGTGTACTGTGAGAGATTAATCTTCACTTCCCATCTTTTCTTCTCGAGCTGCTATCCGAGCTTCTTCTTGAGAGCATTCTTCCCATAGTCTGTTGAACTTGAATAACTTCTTTCTGGCACATATTCCTTGAATAAAGGAGTCCCATGATCTAGGGAGACCATTCAAGGTGGTCATCACAACCTTTGCATTCTCCACTTCTTCATTTACTGCTTCTAGCTGCTCCTTGATCTGAGAGACCCTTGTAAAGTAAGACTAGATGGTCTCAGCATTCTGGATATTTACATTCTTCAGTTTGTTTCTCAGAGTCATCTTTCGGTTTATGTTCTTCCCTTCAAACAATTTGGTTAGGGCATCAAACATAGCTTTGGGTGTCTTTAGGGAGGAAACTTGTGGTATGAGGTGATCCTTGATTGAATCAGCAATGATCCTCTTTGCCATAACCAACTTCTTCTTGTGGAAGGCCTTAGCCTTATCTCCCTCTGGAACTGGAACCTCCTCATTGATATAGGAGTCCAACTCATTTTCTTCCAGTACCAGGGAGATCCTATACTTCTAGGATCAGAATTTATCATCTCCCTCAAGATTTTCATCAATCTTGGTATGATGAGACATCTTAACTGAGAACCTCAAATGGAAATACAAAATATTTAGATCTTACCATTTCAAGATGTCAGATCTGGATTTGGAGCTAAAATTTTGCAGTGCTGGTTCAGGAGCAGATTAGTGTTTTGCTTTCTGGATTTCTGTCCAACCAAATGCTTTGATTTTGATCCCTAACTTTGATTTTGAGGAGGAGATCAATCCAGACATGGGCTCACTGAAAAATTCCACTTTTGTGGAAATCCCTAATTTCCGGCAGCAGTGTCGGGTCCAAAACTGAAAAACCTCAGAATTGGATTCTGCTTCGACAGAAAGATGCGCCCTAGGGAGGAAAGTTATTCCAACCTTCTTTTGATGAAAATATGTGGAGAGAGATCCACAAAGTAGGAAGCCCTAGTTCCCGCAGCTGCGCAGTGTCTTCTTCTCAGGTTAGCTCTGATACCATGTTGGATTTTATCATTCAAGCTAGCATTATGTTAGGATTTTTAACTGAGAGAATAACAAGTACAACAATCAAACACAAGAGACAATGAACACATTGTTTTTCCTTGGGGAAACCATAATTGGAGAAAACCCCGCAACTTCCTCAGAGATAGAATCAACACCAAAAGTAAAACCCCAAAACAGTAAGATGATCTCCCGACAGCAGTAACCTCTTTCTTCCTTGCCCTAGTGTTTGCTTCTTCCTCAGCTATGCGCTACAACTGAGTGTGAGTGAGTGTGTACTAAATAGAGAGGCTAGCTCTCTATTTATACTAATTCTTGACATGACTAAACCCTACTAGGGCCAACTTCTCTAGGAGAGTCTAATAACCCTAGTGTCGTGGAACTGTAGGGACTTTAACCCTTGATCAATAGGAGGGTTACCCACAATAACTTGACCTGACTTGTTTACATTATAGAACCTCCCAATAGGAACATCGGGGCATGACATGACTCAAGTACATTACAAATACATCCCGGAATAAACATCGAGTTACAATACATAAGAAATACAAGTGAATACATTCCGAAGTTACATATACATCAACAAGTTAGACCATAATTGCATAATCTAATTTAAAAGAAAAGCCTTGCGTATTGATTTGTGATAATTACAAAGATAATCAATGCAACTAAGTTTATATATAAAGGTAAAACTTGGAAAGTGTTCCACCATGGGAAAAGGGATAATCTCTTCTTGAAAATCACCTTGAAATGATTCCTTCACATACAAGAATTCAAAAGATGTAGGTTCGGAATGACTAACTTGCCCTAGAGTACCATTAACTAAGGATCAACAATCCTTTTTTAGAAAATATTGATAAATAAAACATGATTCAAAATAAAGAATCGTAGAATAATTGGAATCAATTTTCGATCATTAACATTTCAACCTTTTGCCCCAATGCAAATTATTATCAAACCAAGAAATCCAATCTAAACCAATCAATTCAAAAATGAAACAAAAAGTGATCTAATCAAATTAAAATCAAAACTATTCTATTCTACACCTATCCCTACACTATTCTAAAAGCCAAGTATAATCAAATTTCCAATGCAACCAGTTACGTAACTTGAAACAAGCAAAAGAAAACAAGTTATGTATTAGTATTGGAAATCACAATACTTCGAATGAAAACATAAGACAAATCAAATCAACAATTTCTTATGTACAAAAAATGAAAGATGACATGGAAATTTTTTGATAAATGATTCTTCCAACCAAACAAAAATTGGATCATAAAAATCATGTTGGAAGTGACATGATGTTTGTAATGCATTCATAGAGAAAATTGATATCCCATGAGGATCATAACAAAAATGAATCTTATCGGTAATATGATTAAAAAATTACAAAAGGGATTCAGTGAAAAATGAATTCTTTAAAACAATATCATCATTAATAAATTGGGAAGGAACAAAATGACAATTTGGTATTACCTTAAAACTAATTACCTCATTTTGTCCTTCAATTTGAAGCTTAGGATTAATGACGTCAGATCCAGATGTGGTTATCATGTTGCAGTAAAATATACCCATATCTAATACAACATGAGAAAATATTGTATCCCTTTCCATATTGTAGATTGAATCATAATCCTTAATGACATGAGATGAAGTAGATGAAGACGCATTTATTACATGAGTAAATTGGGAAGGAACAAAATGACAATTTGGTATTACCTTAAAACTAATTACCTCATTTTGTCCTTCAATTTGAAGCTTAGGATTAATGACGTCAGATCCAGATGTGGTTATCATGTTGCAATAAAATATACCCATATCTAATACAACATGAGAAAATATTGTATCCCTTTCCATATTGCAGATTGAATCATAATCCTTAATGACATGAGATGAAGTAGATGAAGACGCATTTATTACATGAGTAATGGTAGTAAGAATATTATTGTCCTATTCATGGTGATTTAGAGATAAACTGGATTGAACAAAAATGTCCCTCATTCTTAAAAGATTCACTTTGTATCCTATCAAAATCCGACCAAAACGTAGTATTAGTTTGAAAATTATTAACATGCAAATGTAATATTTGATCAGGAAAAATATCTGGATACAAAGAGAAATAGGTTTCAGAATGTAGAAAATTAAATGCTTCTCTATTGATAAAATAGTTTTCATTAATTGTTTCAAGAGAAACATAATTAGTAAACTTCTGATCTAATATTGAATTTTGAATGAGGGGACCTGATTGATCATGAGAAGAAAATAATGTAATATCAATAATAGAATCATCATTAGCACATTCAATTGTTGGATCCATAATATTTAATTCTTCTTCCATAATAACAAGAGTTTCTTGATCGTTACTTAATATAAGAGTTGAATTGCCATTCTGATTCTTTTGTTCATGAAACTATGTATCACAAAATCCTAATTCTTGTGCATGCACAACAATTTCATTATCTTGAGTGGAATTAACATGATTAGATTCTAAATCAATATTGACTGATGAACCGAAATTATCAATATGCATGTCATTAATTTCAGATTTATCATTCTTTTCTAAATCAAGTGCGTCAGAAAAAAAATTAAGATGGGAAAACCAATAAATCATGTCATTTTCAGAAAGTTGGTGTCTCTCATGAAACCTGCAACATATTAACATAAATCTAGAAAAGAAATCATTAAGAGATTAATTTTTGCATCTATGAAGATTTTCTAATTCAAAACCGAGTTTTTTGTAACCGAATAATTCTCATGAGCACTAAGAAATAACTGTGTGAAGTGTTTCCATGAATGAATAGATTTAGCTGGTCGAAATTCATACCAACTCTGAATTCTTCCTTCGAAAGTAGCGGTAAACATTTTGCATCTCTCATTCTCATCATATAGGTTTATAAAATCACAAAAATAATTAAATTCAGGTTCTCGAAAGTGACTTTTGGGCCTTCTGAATCCCCTTAGGGGTCTCCCTTTTTGACTGAAATCTTTAATTTTTGCACTTGTAAGCTCTTGGTTTCATTTTGTATAAGAATCAAGAGGCATCATATCAGTTTTCTGATATAGTAACCATTGGTAATAAAAAAAAATTTGAATAGGCTCTTTCGAGCCCATTCCCCATCCCCCCTGGGGGGATTTGCGTCCATGTTATTTTTTTCTTTACGTTCATCTTTTTTCAATCTAGCGTAGTATTAACTGCAGGGTAGTATACTTTAATTTAAAATCAATTCCATATTCCATTTCTATTGGTTTCAAAGTAACTTCAAAACTTACCCCACGAGCCTCCTTTTGAGCCGAAAGGTGAAGAAAGGTTCGTGGTAGTCTAATTAGAAAATTGTGGTTTGCTTATATTTTTATGTTTCATTTGCTATAATCATTTGTTTCAGTAACCATAATAAAATCAACCCCTCCTTGATTCCCCGATTGAGGTCCACTTGGACCGAAAGAGGTTCTTGGAGGGTTTTCTTTTTAACAAGAACATCCATCTCAAAATTTACTAAAATTGACAAGACTCCGGTGTGTATGCTCTGCACTTGGCTGCGGTTTGTCCGATCAGTCAAGCTGTATCAAAAGCATTTGAGTGACTAGTATAATTAGGATTCACTCTCCCAAATTGACAAATCGTCAAGTGAAAATCCAACACCTATATCAAAGCATTACGGTGGAAAAATACCCAAAGGAAGCGGGAACTTCTGAAAAGTGACCTCGGGGCGCCAATCTCTGTCACACCCTAACGGGTGCGTTATGAACAATAGCCCCAGAGACTCCATTCAGCCCACATATTCCTTGCGGGTAGCCGTGAAGGTTTAGTTTTGGACATACTCCAAGTACTCTCGGGTATATATGGAGTCCACCCCTTCACCTAATTTTAATCAACTCATATTTCACATTAACTTAAAACGTACCAAGAGGGAATTGCAAAACATTCACTCCAGGCACATGCAAGTATATTGATTTCTTTTTGATTCCATTTTAAGGCACTGGTTATTTTCTTGCTATATATTTATATTGTGTCTCAGCATTGTGCTTTCATGCGCTCATTTTGTATCTTGTCATCTATGGTTGTTTATGGTTAAATTTCAAACTCCTAAGTAACTCATTCAGTTCAACATCACCATACTAAGTAATTTAGCCTTAGTAACTTAATAGGGTCTACCCCCCTTAGCTTCATTAGGAGTTGAGCCTAAATGGAGGAGTCAAGAACAAGGTGACAACCTTGACTCGAGACTTGCCCCCAAGGACACACCGAGTGGCTTGAAGATTTCTGCCACGTGACCCAAGTGTGTGAAAGGTGGCAACACAGGTATAGATAAAACTTTCAGAAAGAAGAAATTCTTTTTGAGTATTATCATTGTATAAATTTGTAACAGAGAAAAATATAAGTCATAAATAAACACATTTAACGATTTGCAAATGAATAACCAACAACATTAATCCATTTAAAATAGGAAAAACATGAGATCTATTAAAGAAACTTAGTGGAACTCATAACAAGATATGTGAAAATAACAACACTTTATTAATAGTGAGTTTAGTAAAAATACATAAACCTGAATATTTCCCCTTCCAAAAGCTCTTCCTCCTGGCAGCAGCATTTCTGTTCTGAAAGAGAGATCTCTCAATTCAGCGTCCTCCCCCCTTATCTTCGGTAGGAGCGTCTCCCCTCTATTTGCAAATATTAAAGTTTACCAAATAGAAATAGAATGTCAGAGAATGAAAATTCCCTCTCATCTAATGATGCTATGCTATAATGGCATATTGCTTTTTGGATAAACCTGCATCAAATGCAAAATCTCACGTAAGTAAAAACATAAATCATAAAGACTACATCTATTTAAGATTCTTTAGTGAAAATGTTATAAGCCAGTTGTTGTCAATCCCGTATCAATCTCGACTACCCATCGAATTTCAACAAAATAAACACCGTGCGATATCACCAATGGCATTATAGTTTCATGAAAAAGCCTGAAAGCAAAACCTTCAACACATCACTCAATGACTCGTCATTCAGAATGTAGTTTTATTTTCCTACTAATAAAGGAAGTTGACACGTTCTTATTGGTACTAAATTTTCATAACTCATTGGTGGTTTGGTATTCTAATATATTTATTAAACACAAAACCCAATTTATGAAATATATATATAAAGTTAGTTAAGCCAAAACAAAAAGAAATATTAGTCATTACGAGACTATACTTTTCTCTTCACGTAATTGTTGATTTATAAAGACATAATATTTAAGTATTAAGGTATGAAGATGCCTTATTAATCAAAATACCAACTAACTTTATAGTCATAGCCATGTACCCAACTTTAGTCTTAGATAAAATAATGACGAAGCTAGGGATTAGCTAAGAATAAGAATATAGGGATTAGCTAAGAATGAGAATATAAGATAACTTATATACCAAAAGAACTTTGTTAAAGTAATTAACATATATTTTTAAAGAGTTCTTTTACTAAAATATAAAATTGTGACTTATGATTATATTAATACTATTCAAGGTAGAAAATTGGTTTGGAATAATAAACTCAAAATTTATTTTAGTTAATTTGAATTTCTCAAAATAATCCATCGTGGTGTTTAAACAAAAATTGAGTATTGGTTTAAAAGATTTTGATTTTCTAAAGTGCTCATTAAACCTTTGAAGCAATGAAAATCGCAATTTGAAAATCAAATAAAAAACAAAAAGAATGGAGAAGCTAAACAATCTCAAGCATCGGATCCAAGCAAATTCACAATAGAGATTTAAAATTGCAAGTTGAATCTTCCCCGCAATCCGCAATTGCGGGACACGAGATCACAACGCGAGGTTTAAGTTTTATTCACCATCCCGCAACCTGTATTCCACAAATGCGGGATTCGGGATCACAAAATATCGAAATTTTATTCAACCCTTTCCACAATCTGTATCCCGTAAGTTATGGGTTGCAGATACATGCAACAAAAGCATTATAATAAATGACTTCCCGCATTCCGCAAGTTGCAGGATGCAGGTTGCGGGATGACCAAATCGCATGCATCAAAGCTTTTTCGCATCCCGCATTCCGCACTTTGCGGGATGCGGGTTGCAGAATGGAACAATTTAAAAAAAAGACAGTCTTCCGCGACTTGCCAAAACACACAATCCACACATAAATTTGATAAATTTGACTAAGTTAGAGAACTAAGAAACCATGACAAATATGATAGGTGCCCCAAAATGATTGAAGGAATTCAGAAAAATTACCTTGCATGTAAAATTGGGGTTCCCATGTTTTATTGAAAACATGGGATCTATTGTGCCTACAACAGTCCTGTACTTAAAAAATGTATAATATCTATGTATTGGTTATCAAACATTGTCATCACGAATAATTGCGCATCACGAAGACTATCGTCGAGATTACCAGGTTCTTCTCCACTTTCCAGGCTCGACAGATAGTCTAGTACTCAGTTTAGTCTACCCGGCTTAACAATAACTTCAAAGTCAAATTCCTGAAAAAAGAGAAGCCACCGATAAATCTTCCCCCCCAACATTGGCCTTTTCACCAGGTATTTCAAACCTAAATGGTATGTGACATCTTGAAATGCCCCCCTAACAAATAGTGTCAAATTTTTTGAAGCACATACACCATGGACAAGCCTTCTCTTTCAGTCGTAGTGTAATTCTTCTCTATTGTTGATAATTTCCTGCTAGCGAAGGCAATCAGATGATCAATCAACCCTTCGTCGGGATGTGCTGCTACACCACTGAGCACAACAAATGACGCATCGACATGTACATGAAATTCCTTCTTCCAGTTTGGAAAAACTAGTATGGGCGTTGTGACCATCTTGTTCTTTAGAGTGTCAAGACTTTCTTGGTAGTGTTCGCTCCATTGAAACTTAACATCCTTCTTCAATAGATTCTCCATCAGAGCAGTCACCTCTGCATATCCTTTGATAAATTTTCAATAGTATCTTGTATGTCCCAATGTCGTTCTCAGCTACTTCACTATCGTAGGTGGTGGTAGGTCGACAATGATCACAATTTTAGAAGGGTCAACCAAGATACCATCATGATAGACCACATGACCCAACAAGATTCCAAACGGGGCACAAAAGATACATTTCTTCAAGTTCAACGAAATCTGATACTGTCGACACTATTCCAGCATCATTCCAAGGCTCACAATATGATCCTTTATGATCCCAAAAACCGTCCAGTCATTGACGTAGACCTTAATAAATTTATGAATAAAGTCTCTGAAAGTTGCCACTAATATCATGGAAAATATAACAGGAGCATTCTCGAAGCCAAAGGGCATTACTGTATATTGGAAACACCCCCACTCCGTCGCAAAGGTTGTTTTGTGTCGATCTTCCTTTGCCATCCTGGTATGATGGTAGCAAGAGAACCCATCAGTGAAATAATAGACTTCTTGACCCATGACACTCTCTAATACTTCATCTGTAAATGGAGTCAGAAATGGGTCATCTAAGCAAGCCTCACTCAAATTTCTTAGGTCGAAACAAATACGTACTTCACCGGTAGTCTTCTTATCTTGCACTACTATCGGAGTGATCCACTCAAATTATTCAACCGGTTCTATGATACCTACATCCAAAATTTGATCTAACTCTATCTTATTTTTTATTTATACCACGGATTCAGCCAATATGGTTGCTGCTTCACATGATTTGCATTGGGATTTAATGGTATTTTCATCTCTCAAAGTTCTCCAACAATCACCTTCATCTCTTAAAATTTTGTAGGGAACAGATCTTGAAATTCATGCAGTAGGTCCATGATCTTCCCGACAGTTTCATCATCCCAATAATCTCCGATATTGATGAACTTTGGATTCTCTGGAGATCCAATATTTACTTTATTGACTTTCAACGGTTTCAAAAACTAGTCACTAGAAATACCAAATCCTTCCACCGCACAAATACCTTCAGTCTCTAGGATGTTTATGTTGAGCGGGTCATCGTCATCAGGTTCTCTCGTCACATTATAACACTTCATCCAATGTTGGATTGTCATATTGCTCTGATTAAAGTTTTTCATTGACACGAGGATATGTTAAAATATATTCATCTTGATCACTTGCGACGCGACGTCAATTGAAGGATGATCATCAGGCAATTCCAAAGGCATGGGGTTTTGATAAATCGACAATTGGCTAGGTGGTGCCGCAACATGGTGGCTTCGATGTTCCAGTGAGGTTTATCTAAGGTGGAGCCTATTGGTGGCCAACCCATGTTACCAGTGGCTCACTTGGTGGTGATGCTCATCCTACAAAGTAGGTGGCCCATACCTTTTCTTTGTGAGCGGTGGTATCCTACAATGTTTTCTTGTAGATTGGGTGTTTTGTTCATAGTGACTCCTTTGAGGCAAGTCGAGGTCCTGGTTGGGGAACTCTTACATAAGCGGACATAGGGTAATGAATGTCATTTTGGGACCTGTTGTTCACATTGGGAAGACGATTTTAGCTCGTCTTCAAATAGTTATGGCTCCTTTCTTGGTCTTTTGCTCTTTATCAACGGTTTTTTGTAATAGAGCTCAATGCACTATCTGCTTGCCCTATAACTATGGTTTTTTATTGTAGTCTTATAGATACTACCTACTTTTTGAGCAGTGATTTTATGTTCGCACATGTAAATCTTCGAGTTATGATTGTAAGGCCATCAGGGCTTTAAACAATGTGTTATGTTTACCTTAATAAAATGTGATTTATTTTTCAAGGAAAAAAAAACAATGTTTATTCTTAACATACATCATTCTTTACATTTAGGTATTTTGTTTTCATTAAGCTTTTTACTTAATTGGCCTTGCACCAACATGTATGAATCTCACAATTACAATAGTAACACATCAAAGCCCTAAGGTGCATCCCAAAAATTTCATGAATTTTTAATATGCATTTTTGTGTTTAGAAGCGCTTTATACAACCAAGTATAAAGGATAAGTGTAATTACATGCTCAACGTGAAGCTAACACGTGACGCTTTCATAAAATAATAAAATATTAAGTAAATAATATTTTAAAATATATGCCCTCATCTTAAAACCAAAGATCTATGTATTCCAATTAATTAAAACAAAAAAAATAATTTAAATAAATGATTTATAGGAAAATTACTTTTTTTTTATTCACATTTTTCACAAATTAACTTTAAATTAAAAAGGTTTGTCCCTCAAGGGATGATCCATCTCGACTCTTGGTAGATCCAGAGTTGAGATGGATCTATATTAGTAGAATAACATTGAACAATAATTATATCATTGTCAAAATCTTAATCTTATTAACTAGGTTATTTGTGTGTGATATGTATTTTTATTTACATTGCATAATCTTATTGTCAATGTTCATTATAATGGATGTATGTTTGTTATAATGGGTGTTTTTTAATAGAGTTTTGCGACCCTTATGAGACATTACAATATTGATTACAATTTATTATAACAAAAAACATCTTCAATTTGGCATTGAGATGACATGCACTCAATAACTCAATTGGCCATGGGGAATAAAGGATATTCATTCCATCCATTGTATTTGCATTTTGTTTATCTTTACTCTTACCTGGTTTTTCTAGTAAGTTGAACTTGGTCAATTATCTTATTTATGTATTTAATTGAAAGGAGTGTTGGATAGGGCTAACAATGGCTTTCCCTCAATAGGCATTCACCTCCCTTATTGACAACCTATACATGCTCTTTGTCCATTGCATGTAGCTTGGGTGGTTGGGAGGAATGATTATTACCCTCCCCATCTAGGTTTAATTCTTGTGACATGATGCTTGTTTTGAGCTCCTATGTAATGATTGAGTGGATTATGTAATCTGGCCATACCTTGATTCTCTGGAATAGCAGGTGTTGTCATATTTACCAGTGAAAAACCTATACATGATATTTTACAACTCATGCATATACACTTGTAGTCAAGCCATACATACAATGTGTAGTGAGTGGTATTACCTAACTAAATTATATCGATAAACTTAAAATATATTAGCACACAAAAACATAACCAAAACATAAACCATAACTCAAGTTAAAAAAAACACCACGATAATGTGTGTGGTAATTCAAACCAATACATAAACAACCACATTAACTTATTAATGTAAGAAACCCAAACAATACACAAACACACTAATATCAATAGTTGTAACAAAGTTGATAAAATATCTTATTACAATGTAGTTAATACATGTGATGCAACAAACTCCCGCTATATTGTCTTTTCCTATGCAATCGTGACTATAAATACAATCTCATTGTGACGTTGTCATTTCATTTGGGTCCATAAGAAGGCCCATATGCATGTGAATACAACATGACATCCGACATCCACAAAGGAATTTTTAAAACATGCATACATAATAAAAAAAATGCATTGAATATATAACAAGATCCATGAATCGAAGGCATGGAGGAATATTAACATGAGCATATATCCCAACTCAACATTATTTAAGCGTAAAACTATTAACCATTCTAAAGTATGCGTGGCTTAACATTATCTAGCTCTAAAATGGATGAAGAGTATAAAAGAGTGCTAAAATGTCGATGTTGTGATTAAATGTTAAGCTAAAAGAGTTGGCATTAAAAACTAGAAGTCAGAATTAACTGCTGGACTAAGAAAGTCAGCTTAAAAAGTAGAAAGGAGACAACATCATGATTTGTGTCGCCCTCACATTTCAATTCCAAGCCAAACATTATCCTTGTGAGTATTGATTGCTCATTATAAAGGGGTATTACATCCTTATTATAAATGTACATTATAAAATAAAACCATACTAGAAGTACGACAACTTATTTAGGGAAAACCTATCCTCGAGAATGTGATTTATTGTCTTCCTATCGAGTTATTCTCCCCAAAGGGTGAGTTATCGATTTCCATGTTTTGATAACTTCCTAAAGAGAAGAGAGTTGGCATCAAAATCTACATATTGAAACTCTAAGGCTAAATAAGGTGGCACATGGGTTCAAAATAAAAAAATAACTACTTTTACTATCAATAACTAATTTGCAAAGAATAAAAACAAGTAAAATCCAACAATGTCAAATAAGTGCAACATTGATTAGATCCAAACCAAATTGAGTGTCACCATTGATTTGGATAATGGCAAAAATGAACATCTCATAACTCTACGTTGGCTTCTGAAAATGATCTTCATATTTGTTGTACATTTGAATATTTTTTTGAACACATGTAGTTAAGTGTGTTGTAGTTGGAGTGCGAAGTTGAAACAAGATACAATTGCATCTTCAATAAACACCAATAATGCATGTTGTAACATAAATAAATATAAAGATAGAAATAAATAATAATAGCAATAAATAGACAAATGATGCATGTTTAAAAGGTGTACTTAATCAAGCATGTAACCATGGACAATGTATACTTACACACATTGTCACATGTTATTGTCACCATCATATACATTCACCATCACACACTCACACTCACTCTCACACACACACACACACACACACACACACACACACACACATACACACGCACGCATACAATTTCAATCCATATGGATTCTCTTTTGTTTATTTTGGATATTCAGTATATAAACTAATTAGGTTCATTACATTGGTATGAGAAACCAACTTTTGTTGATATTGTGGGGACACTTCTACCTATCCTTTGGTATAAAAAAAATTGTTGCCCTTGGAAAAAAATCATTCTCATTTGACCATATTATTCTCAAAAGGCACTATGGAAGAGTCCAAAAATCCTTCCACTACAAAGTCAAAGAACATAATATAAATAAATAAAATCAACTACTTATGATTTTTTTAACATATATGTTCAACCTAGATTTTCAATGGAGATAGAAGTATAAAAAAATAAAAATCAATAACTTATGATTTTTTTAACATTTATGTTTAACCAATATTTAAGTCATTTGTTGAACTAATTTTCAACCTAGATTTTCAATGGAGGTAGAAGCAGTGTCTTTTATCTTGTAGCATGATAGCAAATGTTCCTAATCTGATCTAGAGTAGGCCAGTTGTTTGAGTATTATTCGGATAATGTGGACAAAGACCAAAATTCCTAGTTTAGACAACCTAAACTAGAACAAACACCATGCATAAATATGACCTTTCTCTAAATGATTTTAATTTGAATGCGAATATAAAAGAAGGCAAACCCGGTAATCAGACGGTGGCCCTCGTTTCAGTCCTTCACTCTACCATTCCACATGAAATCCACGTAGAAAACCTGCCAAGAGTAAAAGACAAATGCAAGCAACAATAATATATGCTAACAACCAAAGAATAAAGCACCAATAATTATGAACGGATTATTGTGAGAAAGGATAATGTTTATTGTATTAATAAAAATAAGAGAAGGAGAGAATTACAACTATGCCTTGGCGTTGAAAGCTTCCTTCTAATGATCAAATGCATCAAAGAGTCAAGTTGCTTCCAAGGGATAACAAATACTCTAGCAACATTCCGCCACCATCTAGCTATTATCCATTCTCCTCCTCACCCATGGGGATGCACTTGTATTTATATGACAAAAGGGATAGAGGGGTATTGAGAGATAAGGGGAGAAGGTTAGGGTGAGATCCCATTCAGTGAGGAATTCAGATGACATCCACTCGAATAAGAGGGGATATCCATCCACAAGGACTTCTTTCTAGAAGATCCTCGAACCTTATTTTTTTTCCATTCGTACAAAGAGTGTCGCACCTTGTCCAAGAGCAACTCGCGACAGTTGGAGGTGTCGCACGGTGTATTAAGGCAAGCTATGAAAATGTCTCAAGTTTCCAGAAAGCAATCTGTGACAATGAAGAGTGTTACATGTTGTCAGATAGCAAGCTACAACAGTGTTGTTGATGAAGTGTTTGAATGGAAAGCTTCATGAATCTCATCTTCTAAGAAAGTTTTGGAAAATGTGCTTCAAGGATTAAGGAAAGTTTAGAGGTACATGTTTCATTATCATGGAGATGACGAAATTTTCGTGTAACATATTCCCCCCCAAAGTATGAATCTAAAGTGAAAGGATAGGTGAAATAATTTATTAGATGAAGGTTAAGGCAAAGGACCACGAATTGGAATATTGTCAACAACTAACAAGGAATTTGCAGTACAACAATCTCTAAGATATGTATCCCAATGACTCATAACATGGCTGTTGACCAATACATTACAAATCGATGTGAATACAAACATGCCATGGCTACCAAAATACAATGTAGATCCATAGCCAAATTGTTTTAGTCGACCTATCTAGCATTTCGTTAACTGGGCTTTCATGTTCTCTAGAAGACCCTCACTCCAGTTAAAATGGTAGCTAAACTGCACTTTATTGCATACATCATCTAGGCCCTAGTTGCATTATGCAGGGCCTTGCTTCCTGTAACTTGTGCTATAGTGAATATGATTTTCATTAGTGTGATATCACTCACATGTTTAATGGGGATTTTCCCAATAACCTTGTGGGTTCCAGTAGTGTAATATTGATCAATCAATGAACCAGCGGTGTCTTTTCCTCCCTTGGATCCAGAGAGGGAAACACGTTTTCCCCACCTTGAAATTCTGGTTAGGAAGTAGATATCATCCACTTCCAGAGTAAGAATGTGAACCCCAAATTGAAAATGGAGTTCATTTGGGCCCAACATCCTCATTAGATGCTCCAACAATGGAACTTGGGCTCTCATCCCAGGAATCATTCGCTAATACACACTCATGGAGGGAAAGAATTGTGTTTTATAATTCTCTCTCTCTCTCTCTCTCTCTCTCTCTCTCTCTCTCTCTCTCCATTCCAATGTTTTGCTCGCTAAAACCTGCATCAAAACAATTTAAAGGTATATTAAGACATATTTATCTAAAAAAATCCTAGCAAAATCAGGTCATTTATATTTTTTGGGGTTACTCTGCGGGTGTCACACGTCGTCTTTACACGCATTGCAAAAAAATTGTAGGTTGTCTTTACAGGAACTACAACACTTGCAGTTGTTGCAGTCCTGGAAAGGGCAGACTATGAAACCCTACGCATGCATTTCACCTTTAAACCCACCCCTAAAAATCATATAAATTAGCATAAAAACAGGGAAATTCACCAACAAAATGAAGAGGGGGAAGATAATAGTTACTTGGAGTCAATGGAATAAAAAATCGTTTCCTGGTGCCTCCACTTGAAAAATCAAGTAGAATGGGTTTTTTCACTATTAGCGAGAAGGTAAAATGCAACGCTAAAAATGAATTACTTTCACCCCTTTTGATTAACTTGGAATATAATATTTTATTAATTTTTTTCATTTTCTTTTATTATTTTTACCATTTTAGTCAAAAACCCATTACTATCTTGATTTTATGTTTTCTAACACCTATTGTGGAGATGACAAGTCAAACACAACAACATAAGTTGTGACATACCTTACTTTTAACTTTTTCGTGCTACGTCATAACATGAAAAAATATTTTGAGTGCTTTTATACCATAATCGTGCTTGTTAAAAACCAAGTAAAAAGTTGTCAAGCTTAGTCTTTGGTCTTTCTTGTGCTTGTAAATACATGAGAATAAGTTACAAAGTATACTTTTATCCCTTTTTCAGGCTCGTAAAATTGTTATAAAAAATAAATCGCCCCAGAGTTTTCTTTATGCTCTTTTCAGACTCTCTAAAAATGAAAATATTGTTAGGTGAACTTGTTTCTTTCATGCTTGTAAAATTATTTGGAAGGTCATCTATCTGGTGATAGTTTACCCCTTTTTCGAACCATTTAGACTATTTACAAAAAATGAATACCTTGGTTAACCATTGACTAAGAGAGTTCTATTAGCCATTGTTTTATACTTTTTAGTGCCGATGGGACTAAATTTACAAAAAATACCATCTTGGAGTCTTCTTTGGATTTTTCAGACTCTATAAGCATGAAAAACCACCAATTTTTCCTTCTTTGGACTCGTTAAAACTACACATTGAAGGACCCTTTCGGGACTGAACCCCTCCTTTCTCAGGTTCATAAAACATGTGAGATTGGACTCGTCCGAAAGATAAGTTATAAAAAGGATCTGCTACCCTCCTCAAGCTCGTTAAAAAACAAAGAGGTACTCATCAATCATGATGGGGAAAATAAGGGAAAGGGGATTGTATTTGAATCCGTATTAATGGAAGCTTTTCATCACCCTTGAACATGACACCTACTTGTATCTCATTCGAACAATAGGGTAATCAGCTTGTCCCTAACTCATACCAATTCCATGAGTGTTATTACTCCTTTGGGTCATCTGAAAAATGCATCAGTCATTTATTGCGTTATGTATTGGTCTCTGCCTCATTTAGTCGATGCTTCCAAGTCACTTGTCATGTCATTGAACCTTCACGAACTTATTTTACCTAAGTCAACATTTGCAGTTGTTAAATCCTTCTTTAGTGTCAGCCATCCTTGAGTCTGTCCTAAAGTTACTTCATACTAAAAATCACTTCAAAAACCTTTGTTCCTATTTCATGTTGACGATTAGGGAAACATCACGACCCTCCTTCGACAAGACTGTTCTCATCTACAAGTCTGTTCCCGTTGACATCAAAACATCATCTGGAAATTAGGCTCAGAAATCAGTTAGTGCCTTGGGACCTGCATGCCTCAATGGCAGGTTTCCTCCATTCCAAAAGTAAGCTTACATCATTGGCCTTTGATTGAAATATTGCACCGAGTGTTCGACTTTAGCTCATCATTTCACAGTTGTTGGAATGTACTAGGTTGACATGGGAAACATCCACATCAATGGTGATATCCCTCGCACTTGTTAACGATATACCTTAAAGACTGATAATCAAGTGGTTTATACAGTGTTCGAGGTCAGAACATCTATTCACATAGATAGAATCGTATTGTTTAGGTCTGGGATGAAGACCATGGGTTTCCTATAAGTATGTACTTGTATTATCTGCCTCCCCTAGGTTGTGATGGAGTATTTCGTGTATTTATCATGGAATAGATCCATAATGTATGTCTAGTGGCTATGCTCAAGTTTTAGTCATTGTGACATAGATCTACATTGTATGTCTGGCAGCTGTGTCCATATTTGAGTGTTTTTGGCATGGATTTGTGTGCTATTTTTGTAGCAATGACCTGTATGTCTTCACTCGGATCTGCAATGTATTGCTTGACATCCATGTTGTGAATCATTGGATACAAAATGCCGATCATCGCAGGTTTTCAAATGGCAAGCTGTGAATATTTTTTTGATTAAGTTGGCTGAAGGGAAAACTTCATGACCCTCATCTTCCAAGAAAGTTTTGGAAAAGGTACTTAAGGGATTAAGGCAAGTTGGTACATGTTTCGTTATCATGGCAATGATGAAATTTTCATGTAACACCGACCATTCTTCATGTTTGGATCTAATTTATTTCATCATGCCTTTCAAGAGCTCTTATCATTGATTCTCCCATGGTTTTCACAAATTTAGTTGACCAAGTACATTTCTTGGATGGTGTAACAATTAACAAGGTCGAAAATGATACTTCGAATAGATAATGCAATATATGTCAAAAGATCCAACTAAAGCTAAGTGAAAACTATTGTTAACATCATAGTTTTATAGAAATTTTGAAATCCGCATAACTCAAATATCTGGCCTCGTCTACTTGAGGTTCCCCAAATTTATTTCATAAAAATTTAAACCTTATGGATGAATTTAAAATATTTATTCCATCAATTAATGCTTCAATTATGTCGAACATTTCGATCTCAAGAAGATAAGCTCCCAAAATGTGCTTGAAGGAGAGATGAATAGCAAATCGCTTAGGGTACAATCTCAACCAATACATATATTTGTAACAACACTAAACAAATATTATGATTTCATCTAGGCATCTTAAAAGACGTAACATTTGAACTTGGTTGTCCCAACAAATTGGTTCATTAAAACAACCATGAAACTGCTCATAACAACAAGAAATGAAAGTTTGACTTCATATTTGCAACATATAATTTTTAGACAATAATATTACACTTCATATATTAGGCAAATGAAGATAAAGTATAATACCTCAACTCATCACAAGTGGCAACAAGTCCCTTTAGCTCAACCGAAACAAGAACTCTCCAATTTGTTCCCAAACTCCACATAGGGCATGCATTGTCACCAACAAAACCTAACCAACAATACAAAGGCTTAGTAAGGAATCCCACCAAGTTATTTAACCACACCAAAGGCTCCACAACAAGGTAGCATCAACACCAACAATTCCAGCCTTAGATATCCCACTTACATCCGATAAGTTATCGAGGAGATTCATCGAGTTTGCATCACTGAATCTCTACTTGAGCCATTTGATACATATATTGCTTTATGGTTTCGTCCCATATACCTTAGTGATAGCTCATGCCAAAAATTCGAGACAAACCTTGGAACTCTAAGTATTATGTAGGATTTAATTCACACAAACCGAGAGTCTCCTAACTCCTATATCACACAAGCACATAGACTCTAAGGCAAATGCATCGATATTACAAGTTCATTCTCTCTATCAACGACAGAAGCATACACGTATGCTACTAATATATGTATGTATGTATGTATGTATATGTATATAAATGTGCAACCATGTATATGTATATGTATATGTATATGTATATATACATATATATATACATATGTATATATATATATACATATGTATATATATATATATATATATGTATATATATATCTATATATA
>LPNX011012290.1:65489-207269 GCA_001517045.1 Pseudotsuga menziesii
GTGTGTCTATCTCAACTCAACATTATTCAAGCCTAAAACTATTATCCATCCTAAAGTGTGTGTGGCTTAACACTGTCTAGCTCCAAAATGGATGAAAAGTATAAAAGAGTGTTAAAACTTTGATGTTGTGACTAAATGTTAAGTTAAAAGAGTTGGCATCGAACTCTAGAAGTTATAATTGATTGTTGGACCAGGAAAGTTGGCTTAAAAAGCAAAAAGGAGACTGCATCATGATTTGTGTTGCCTTCAGATGTCAATTCCAATCCAAATGTCATCCTTATGAGTCTTGAATACTCATTAAAAATGTGTATTCCATCCTTATTATAAATGCACATTAGAAAATCAAACCGCACTAGGAGTACGACAACTTATTTAGGGCAAACTTGTCCTTAAGAATTTTATTAAGTGTCTCTCTATCGACAATTCACACCAAAGGGTGAATTATCGATTTCCATGCTTTGTTGACTTCCTAAAAAGGAGAGAGTTGGCATCAAAATACACATATTGAGACTCTAAGGCTAAATAAGGTGGCACGTGGGTTCAAAATGAAAAATAACTACTTCTACAATCAATAACTAATTTGCAAAGAGAAAACATGAATAAAATCCCTTATTCTAAAATAAATGCAACATTGATTAGATCCAAACGAAGTTGACTGTGACCATTGATTTGTATATGGCAAAGATGAACATCTAATAACTCTAAGTTGGCTTATGAAAATGATCTTCATCTTTGTTGCACATTTGAATCTTTTGTTGAGCACACGTATTTGAGTGTGTTATAGTTGGACTGTAAAGTTGAAACAAGCCACAACTTCATATTCAATAAACATAGAAATTGCATTTTGTAACATAAATAAATACAAATATAGGAATAAATAACCAAATGTCACATGCCTAAAAGTAGTACTTAATCAAGCATGTAACCATGGACAATGTATACTTACATACATTGTCACCATCAATCATATTATATATTTAATACATGTTTTCAATCCATATGGACTCTCTTTTGTTTTTATTTACTTTGGATCTTCACTATATAAACTAATTAGGTTCATTACATTGGTATCAAAATCCGACTTTTGTTAATATTGTGGGGACACTTCTACCTAACCTTCAATCAAAAAATTTGTTGCCCTTGAAAAAAAAACATTGTAATTTGACCATATTACCCTCAAAATCCATTATAGAAGAATCCAAAAATCCTTCCAGTACAAAGTCAAAGAACAAAACTATAAATAAAAAAATTTAAATATTAACTACTTACGATATTTTAACATTTATGTTTAACCAATATTTCAGTCATTTGTTGGCCTAATTTTTAACCCTTATTTTCAATGGAGGTAGAAAATCACATTAATAATTGAGTAAAAAATGATACTTCAAATTAGGCAATGCAATATAGGCCAAAAGATCCAACTAAACCTAAGTCAAAACTATTGATAACATCATAGTTTTATAGAAATTTCAAAATTTGCATAATTCAAACATCTCGCCTCATCAACTTTAGGTTCCCAAAATCTATTTCATAAAATTTGCAAACTTATGGATGAATTTAAATGATTTATTCCATTGGTTAATGCTTGAATTAAGTTCAACATTTTTAGGTCAAGAAGATTTACTCCCAAATTGTGCTTGAAGGAGAGATGAATATCAAATCGCTTAGGGTACAACTTAACCAACACAAAGATTTGCAACAAATATAAATCTGAATTGTGGTTTCATCTAGGCATCCATAATGATATAACATTTGAATCTAATTGTCCCAACAAATTAGGTCATTGAAACAACCATGAAACTGCTCTTAATAGTGAGAACTCAATGCTTGATTTCATATCTACGACATATAAATTTTGGACGATAATAGTACACTTTGTATACAAGACAAATGTAGATAAAGTACAACGCCTCAACTCATCACAAGTGTGTTCAACAAGTCCCTTTAGCTCATCACAAGCAAGAACTCTCCATTTTGTTCCCAAACCCTACAGTGGGCATCCATCGGAAAAAAAGAAACCAAAACAACAATATAAAGGCTTAACAATGCATCACACCAAGTAATTTAACCATACTAAAAGGGTCCACAATAAGCTAGCATCAACAACAACAATTCCACCCTTAGATCTCCCACTTGCATCCCATAAGTTATCAAGGACATTCATCGTTTATATTGCATCACTCAATCTCTACTTGAGCCAAGTGATATAAATATTGCTTTATAGGTCTAGCTCACACCAAGACTTCGAGACAAACCTTGGAAATCTAAGTCTTATATAGTATTTAATTCACACAAATCCTAAGTCTCTTATCTCTCGTATCACACAAGCACAAAGACTCTAAGGAAAATACATCAATATTACAAGTACATTGTTGAATAATAAGAAAGAAACAAATGAAAAAGGTTCTCTCATTTTATAAAAGCAAGTGAGGAAGACCAAAAATAAAAAGTGGACTAGTTCCACAAGGAACCTAATCTAATTCACCAGACTAGGACCACGAGCAGAGAGCTCCTCTACCAATTGCATACATGTGTCACTAGGTGGTTGGGAATCACCTCCCAACTAAACTGCTCTTTGAGCTAAGCCTCAACATAGACACACATGGGTAATGCATATATATCACACAAAGACACAAAAGAGTGTTCAAATAATTCAATATATGATTGCTTTATCAACAACATAAGTATACAAGCATGATGCAATGTGTGTGTGTGTGTTATAGCATGCATGTGCACTTATGTTGTTGATATAGAGACCATATATTGAATTGTTTGAATAGTATTTTGTGTCTCTCAGTGACATATATGCATTACCTATATTTGATATTATGAGCTAAGGTTCATAACAACAATCATATTTTGCATTATTGGATTGATTTTCATATAGTTGTATTACAATCATGTATGTCATATACACAATGAATTTGTATACATATAAAGTGATGCATGCATCATATTATGTATGCATTAGTTTGAAAATGGAAGCGTGATACCACTAGGTGTTCGCTAGTATACCATGAAGATTAATTTTTTTGTATCTAGACGGAATCGTTGCATATGACAACCTCTTCAAACAACAGTCTACACTTGCCTTAATTTGTTCAATGATTGATATAATTTTTATATAAACAGATGACAAATATGACATATATTATTTGAGTGGCTTGCCATTAGTAGTACTCTCTTACTTGTTTAACCCTTTCCACCAACTTACCTTACCTTATGCTCAGTTTAATTTTGCATGAGCATTTATCTACATTGAATGTGATTGTTGAATGAATAATCCAAATAGAGAGATTCCAACTACAGTTACTTATAAGTTGAAAAAGAGGAATCCCCTTAAGGGGCGTTGAGGATTCACAAAGCCCTAGGTCAAGCGACTTGGGAACCTCTTTTTAAAGTCCTTAATTTTCCCTCCAAACCTACGCGTTACTTCTTTGGATTTCATTCTTTTGAAGTTGATTTATGAGTGTGTGTTGTTGACAAGGATACTATTTCGCAAGATGTGCATGTGTTGTGGACTAGGATAATCATTTTCCAGAAGCACGTGTGACTTTATTGTTTTGTACAATGTCATGAAATACTACTTCATATGCATTTTAGAATTTGATTTGCAAGTTCAATTTCTCACATTGTCATATTACATGTATTACTTCCTCTAAATTTGAAATAATTTCATGTTAAAATAAATTTTGAGAGCTTCAAATTCAAACCTAGTCTTAGGCCAAAGCCTTGAAGTTACTCACCTTTTAAAGGCCCCATCTTCCTTATACAAACATCAATCGATGAACCATTACATTTTGAAATTTTGACATATAGTCTTTTGATCCCATTTCTAATATAAACTAGTATTGTGACAAATTTGAAGTTCTGTTTTTACCTTAAAGGCATTTCAACCCATTTGCTAAATTCAAAGGGTTAGAGTTTTATCGTTCCCCTGAATAAACTTTTGGGAAAATAAAAAAGTGAGTTATGTTGAATTTTGTCAATGAGTGGAGGCCTTTCAGGTCCTCATTAAAAGTGAACTTATTTTTTATTTTGAGTTTGGAAATTATTTTGAAGGTCCTTTGGTTCAATTATATAACCCATCCACTAGAGTTTCGTATATTTTCTAAAGATTTTAAATTTTCCCCAAAAACCTTTTCTAGACTAGTTCCAAAAGTCCATTTTCTATGAGTTTAAGAGACTGCTCAAAGGCAAGGGCAACCAAAGAAAAGCATTGGATTAGTGAAACTACTTGATCAAACTATCACATGACTTAGTGAGTATTGAAAGAAACGATTCACCTTCACAATCATAGCTACATCAACCTCAACCTCCATTTCAACAACACATGATTTTTAAGGAAATCGCGTGATGTGATATCCACCTGTAAGTAATGTCCCCTAAGTTTTCTTTCTAGGTTTTGGTGGAGGTATACTACCCATTCCATTTAAGAAGTGTAGTTTTCTTATATTTTCCGCTAATGTTGGGATCTTGCAATCTTTGAAATATGCTTGTTCCAAAAAGTGACAAATGTTTGATTTTACTCAATCACAAATGGGAGACAATCCTCGTGAAAAGCATGAATTTTTAGTGTTGGTTTTGGCTTGTTCAATGTAATTTCAGGGTAAACTCTTTTTCCATTTCCTCACATGGACTATTCGATTCTTTGAATTCTCGCATATCCATAAGAAATGACACTACAAAAATAGGTGTTATTACCATATGTTTTAGTCTATTGGATATTATAGATGGCTAAACCTTATAATGCTAGACTTTAATCAAGAGGTATTCCAATGGATTTGATAGCTTACTCTAGTTTTATCCATATTCCATTGACACACAAATTCTAGTGATGTCAATTGCTTCCTATAAATATATATTCTTTCTAAAACAAACATTTTCCAAAACATCATTGAATATATCACCAATAGCAATATCTCTTGGCTGCCACCATAATATATTCATTATTTATGTCACATGCCACCATTTATCTAAAAACAAGATGCTCCACATGTTCATGTGGAGTCCCTAATTCCTCAAAGCACAAACAAACCTTTGCTTTTTTCTTTTTACATATCAAAGGTGTTGGAAAAATAGGAAAATAACAACCATAAAAGGAACTAACATACAAGAGCCTAAATTTCTCAAGAAACCTATCCACTTGTTATCCCCAAAAGACATATTTGACATGGTTTCTATTTTTTTTTGCCTTCTTCCTCGTCGACCCAAGTTCAGATCCTTAGTCGAAAAAAAAATCCCAAGATATCGGCCCGATAGAGGAGGACTGCGTCGGCAGCACCTGTGACGTAAATGCAGTCTCACCCGATATATCTTATGAAGCGAACAATTATTTTGCTCACACAATAATCACCAAAATATCTGGAATATCGAATAATCCATATGGCAAATGTATATTAATGGTTGTATAGATAAAAGATAATAGATTATTACATTGGTTGATGACCCGCCTATTAAATAAGGCTTGGGAATTGTGACTTGAAAGGTCATGTCCTTTCAATATTATAGTTAATTATGTTTATTATTAGTTATTTAATTATTATTTTTTGTTCGTTACATTGCCTTCCTTAAGGGAATCTTTGTCCTCAAATATGTATTTGACATTAATGTTTGATTTATTTTGATCTATCATCTCGGAATTCTTTCCCTTTTGTATTTGCGACATTTGAGGAGATGAGCCGATACGAATTACAGATTCCCCAGGAGAATTGTTGCATTGTATCTGCTGTGGTCCATCCCAGATCTATTTTTATCGGAGCTCTGAGATATTTTTGTGGGACAATTCGTCTCAATTGTTGCTTAGTATGTCGATATTTTCGCATGTCCACATAAGTCTTCTGTGAATATTCATTTTGACCCTGTCATTGGTCAAAATGACGATTATAATTAGGATGTCTGTAAGGTGTAGGTGTTGTTTGTTCTTCTTTCTTTTGGCCTGCGGTGAGGACTGTTTTCACTTCCTCTATTTGATTTTTGGATGCATTTTCCTGGATTGTGCTTCTTGGTTCTCCAGTAGATTGTTCAAGATTTTGAATCTTTTTTATTCTTTCCTCTTGCGATTTTTTTCAATTTCTAACTCCTTGATCTGATTCTGTAGTTCTTGATTACAATTATTTAGACACTGGTTTTCTTCTTGGTTTTCCAGTATTTTTCCTTCGAAGTCTTCACCGGAGTGTTCCCTCTTACTACTATTTTTTAATTTTTTTAATTTTTATAATCAGGGTTTTGTTAGGATTTCTTAATCTGAAAATTTATTCAAAATTGTTGGATATTGTTTTATTACTCTTTGTGATCTCCAGTTTGTATTCCGTTTTAGAGTCGTTGTTTTGTTGTTGAAGAACTTTTATCTGTTGTCTATACTGGTTGACCACTGATTCTTGATCTTCTAATTTCTGTCGTATATGCGTCAGTTCTTCATCTCTGTTGTTAATGATTTTGTTCAAGCGTATTATTTCTGCTTCATAATCAATTATTTCTTTCTTTATATCTTGATTTTTTTTGTCTCTGATTGAAATCATTTTCGTCTTTTAATTTCTTAATTTGGGCCGACAATTTTTCTATATGATTGTTCTGGTCGGAAATTTTTTGTTCCTTGCGCTCTTTTTGCATCTTATGTAATTTAATCAACATTTCCAATTTCATATTTATGCCCCATAACTCTTCATTGTCTCTCTGATAATGCTTTAGCTTGGCTTCTAATTTCTCTATTTGTACTTGCAGACCCACTTCCATGGTCTCTGACTTCTTTACTGATAGATGGCTATCGATTTCTTGATGAGTCTTCCTTTGACGTTTTGACTCTTCATAAATTGTTGATCTTCCTTGATTTTGAATTTTTCTTCGCCGATGGGTGGTCTTGCTAACTTGAATTCTTTGACTTTTATTTTTGACGAGGGAGTCTTCTTTGATTAGGTTAAATAACCTCTCTTCCTTTTTTTTCTTCCGAAAAGTAATAATTATAAATATATTATTATTATTATTTTTTCTAATAATAATAATTAATTATATTATTAATAATATTATTAATATTTTTATAATAATAATACTAATATTATATAATATATATATATTATATATTAATTTTTTAATTTTTTTTTGTTTTGAATGTAGGCTTACGTGGTGGGGGGAAGAGGTGGTGGAAAGGGCCGAGTTGGTGGCAGAGGTGCTGGATGGAATGAGGGGAGGAGAGGGAAGTGACGGGAGGAAGGGAGGTGGAAGAGTGAATCGAGGTAGAGGAAGGGAGGTGGAAGGTGAACGGAGGTTGAGGAAGTGGAGCGATGAAGGAAAGGTCGGGGATGTGAAGATGGGAGTGGGGATGTGCAGGAGGTGTGTCGAAGAGCCAAGGAGGAGTGAAAGAGCAGGTGGTGACGGAGAAGAGGAGGAGATGGTGAGGAGTGGTAGGAGGTGGGGAGTGCAGTGGTGGAGGGCAATGAGAAGTGTAGCAAAAGACAGAGGAGTGCGAGCGAGTGAGCAGGAGTAAGGGAGATGAAGGTGGAAGGGCAGTGGAGCGTGAGTGCAGCGGATGAATTTTTTTTTATTATTATAAATATTTTTTTTTCTTTTTCTTTTTCTTCTCGTGTAGATGGTCAAGGACCAAAAATGCAGGGAAACCCTGGGTGATGGCTAAAAGCCAAAAATATGGCCAAAGGCCGGGATCTAGCCAATGAGGCTCTGATACCACATGAAGCGAACAATTATTTCGCTCACACAATAATCACCAAAATATCTAGAATATCAGATAAGCCATATGGAAAATGTATATTAATGGTTGTATAGATAAAAGATAATAGATTATTACATTGGTGGATGACCCGCCTATTAAATAAGGCTTGGGAATTGTGACTTGAAAGGTCATGTCCTTTCAATATTATAGTTAATTATTTTTATTATTAGTTATTTAATTATTATTTTATGTTTGTTACATCTTATTGGGAACTGCTAGAACTAGGTTTCTGCAGTTATTTGCTGATTTCTATTTGTACAGTGCTTTATCATATTTCTCAACTGATTCCAGGGATTATACTTCTTATTCCTTGTCTATTCATTCAAGATAATAGTCTATTTACCAATCGACACATATTGCAGTATTCAACATAAAATCCTTATCACAGATTCATTCAATAAGTGGTGCGACACACATATATGGGATTATTCATAAGCAGATGTAGTGCAACATTTTTAGATATACTTATTCACAACATGCATGCATTCGAAATAAACATATTAATAAAAGACACACCGAGACAATGATTAACATGGAAACCCATCCTGGAAAAAACACAAAGGCACTATTCATCTGGCATGAGAAATATGTTAGCACCTTTTGTCTGTGCACTCAGCTTGCAGACTCTTCTCTAGATATTATTTACAATGTAAACAAACTTATCTCCTCTCATGATCTATGGTTTTGGGACTATGTATTTCTTCTCTCCTTCACTCCTTTGTAGATCCGCACATAGCTTGGTTCGATCCTCTCGATAAATAGCTCTCTTCTTCCTTTCTCACCCTACACGATAACTTCACCAATCTAACAACTGACCAACTAATGAACTATTCAACTTGGTTAACCTGGATAACAACTTGGGTTCGCCCGTTTATAAGATACTACCTATCTTATTTCTGTTAGCCGAAAGGCTATCATTTTTATTCTCATACATTTAGTTACAACTAATAATAGGCACTATCAGCCCAAAAATACAATTATGCTTTATTACTAAAAGCGTGCTTTCTTCTAACTAACTCCTTACCAACGATCAGTTGAAATATCCTTTTCAACTTCTCTACTCTTCTTCTGTCATGGTTCCTTCCATTGCAACTTCTCTCATCATCGATATTTCTATCATCATTCCTTCTTTTGTAGCTTATCTTCCATCACATACTCCTCTTCGCTAGCAACTCTTCTTGCAACCGAAATCTTTATCTTTCTAAATAGAATTATAGCTGAATTTTGATTAACTTTTACTAGGTTCAACATGATCCCAGCACTCACATGTGCCTCA
This sequence comes from Pseudotsuga menziesii, assembly GCA_001517045.1. Taxonomy (NCBI): domain Eukaryota; kingdom Viridiplantae; phylum Streptophyta; class Pinopsida; order Pinales; family Pinaceae; genus Pseudotsuga; species Pseudotsuga menziesii. The sequence goes on from LPNX011012290.1 coordinate 74,492, forward strand.
TCCTCGACACATTAGTCTGAAACCTCCATCGTTACAACCTTGCTTTGAAAATTTTAAAAGATTTTCACTATATGCAAAGTCTCCTCCTATACTTCTGCTTCCGTCTTCTTCAAATGTTCCACAGGTTCAGAATTGACGTGTTCCAGAGTTGTAAGTCCTGCTGACTGTACTGCTTGTTGCACTTTATCATGTACAGTTTGAATGATACCTGTTACTTTCTATGCCTCGACTTGTAACTCTGCGACCTTGTTAGTCCTCTTTTGTTGTTGTGTTCGCAGTGTTGTGACCTGCTGTTGTAGCTTCTTCATCTCAATATCCTTAGCCAATTTCTCTACTAATGTCAACTTCTTCGTTCCACTATACAGCTGGTTCACCTCTGTGTAGCAGTGCGTAGCTTCTTTGTGACTTTCTCTAATTCTTCATTGTCGATCAAAACTTCCCACATCTGAGAAACTTGATCGACTGCTTTGGCAGAAAGTGCCTCCGCCTATTCTATCCTCATTGCAGCCTTAGTTGATGCTTGTCTTCTCTCTTCCAGTACCTCTTGAGGTGTACTGGGTTTTTCTTGTAATGTAATGTCCCAATTCAAAAATTCCCAACAAAGGCATAATTTGGGGAAAAATTGCCTTGATTAGTCTTGACTCAAGGGAATTAGAATGGCACAAGAGGGTCTCAAATTGTTTAGGGACTGATATGGGGAGTCTTAGGACCACTCAATGGACTCTAGATAAATTTATGATAGGCTATATACATCTGCAACTTGATTTGGGAACATTGGTAAAAATGGTAAAATTACTAGAATTTTATGGTGCAATTCCCCGTAGGGTATGGGCAGAAATGGCTCTCCAAATCCTATGTGACCCTCCTGACTTGTCAAATATAGTATGGAGACTATTATTATACTCCATTCACCCATTTTTGGTGTCACGTCCCCACCCCTCTACTCAGCGGAGAGGACGCTACCCTGATATAGCTGCTAGCTAATCTGGGCAAACTAAGCCCCATGAATACAATATAAAATGAAGTGAACAGAAGAAATTCATTCATTCATAGCATTTAACAGGTTCATTTGAGTTATAAAACAAAACACAGTTGCAAGTATTTAAACACAAGAGATACTTATCTTAGTAGATACTTTATCTTAGTAGACTCATTGCAATGTTCCACCCAACCATAGGCTAGTGTGCTCATCAACCTATCAGCAAGATTTCCACCACCGAGCTGTTCATGATTTCCATAAGGAATAAGGGGAACACTTGCAGGCTCACACGTAGCCAAGGATACACAAAACTCATCCAAGCCAACACAGTTGGGTTTATCAGGTTATGAAGGAGCTGGAAAGGTTGACTACTAAACTAGTGAGCTCAACCAAAGAGCTATGGACACCTGCACCAGATCTAGCTTGACTTCTAAATCATCTATGCACCCAACACAAGGAAGCATCCCCTTCTCTGCTACACAATCCCTCAGGCCATGCCTTCCCTTCCAGTGCTATTCAGGGTGTGCAAAGAAGAAATCTAGCCCTCTAGCTCTGTCTGTGAGGTTCCTTCTTCCACTAGGTTTATCAAGCTAGCTTAGACCCCATTTCCACTCCAAAATAGTCCAAATCAGAACATCAGAGGAATCCACAATAAGATACACATATATGGATTGGGAAAAATAGTTTGGCAACAAAAAACAATTTTCCACGAAGGTAAGAATAACCCCTAACAATAAATTCGATTCCTAGGGACGTTTTAGCCCTAACGTGGCAAAAACAAACTCAATAACACTCAGAAAATCATGGGTCTCTCCTCCTTCTCACTGGCTTCAACAAAAACGAATTCCTGCTTAATGAAATTGTAGAGAACGACTGCCCTCATGAGGGGAAACACACACACAAAAAAATGGGAGTAAACTCAACCACGTGAGTGCATCTAGCAATTGTCTGCCTGCACATGAGCACATAAGGAATTTCTCCTGCGTGAGTAGTGAGATGTGACTACCTCTAGCCAACTACCCCTACGTGAATGTGGAATGGGTTTTCTGCCCACGTGAGGGACTGAAATGCGCCCCCCCCCCTTTCTTTGGGCATTCGTGAGGTCAAGGACTAACATCTCTGCCAGAACTGACGGCTACCCATGCATACATTTCCCCAAGGAAATAACTTCCCAACTAACCCATGGGAATTAAATTGGTTGGTGAATAAGACAAGGAAAGTAATTTCGCACTCTCTTGGGTTCTTTTATTGACATTTGGATTTTCCCCATTAGCCCCAAAGGTTTGAATATTCCCCCCCTATCCTTAGGAATCATGCCCCCATCTCATTATTGTTGCATTGACATAGCTGTGTGTGGGTATTTTAATTAAATTGCATATGTACATGGTGTCCATAATTACAATGTGCCTATCTAGCACAAAATACCATCAACATCGATTTTAATCGCCGAAACATAAAACGATAAATCAATGGTGGGGATTTTTCCTTTAGCTCCACACCACGATTAATTACAATATATACATCATATACATTTAATGCAAATGGGGTAAAAAATGGGGTGTTACATTTGGGCATCAACTGGACTCAATGGGGCGCACCACCATTCACACAAGTGCGCCATCATAGAGAAATATGGAAATATTGAAGTGGGGATTGAGAGAATGGGAGGAAATATGGGTCATGAATAGTAGAATCCTCCTATATGCAGTAAAAACACTCCATTAAGCTCAAAATGGGAGGTCAGGGTGGCCTCTCCTACATCCAACTTGGGTGAGAATCTCAATCTCTCGAAATTGGCTCACTAGTAGGGTAAGTGAGCACTCACCGTGCAATGGACAAGCTAGTTCTTTCCAAAATGCCAAAGGAAAATTCTCAAATGATCAAAATCAATTCTCATTCCTCATGACATATTTTTATAACCTTCATAAGGTCCTCCAAGGTCGAATTCACTCCCATAGGCTTCCTACAACTCATCCTTGATGTTTAGTAACCTCCATGACACTTGTCCTTCTCCTCAACCCTTCATATTCCTCCAAATTCGAATGGCTGCCACCAAACCCCAAATACACCCTCTTGTCATAGTTCAGGAATTAGGTCTGACTTATCATAGAATATTCCATCATTGTTGTCATAAAACGCAGGGAATCTCTCTCCAAGTGGCACCTAGTTTCTTCCTAACCTCTTCCTCTTCTATGGGGAGTTACTCATTTTCACCCATTCGAATCCTTGGGCTCATGATAGGTCACTTGACACCTCTTCACCTTATAAGAATGTTCCATTACTCATAATTTTGAATTTGGGGTTAAGTCATGACATGTGTAAGGAATAATCTAGTCACCCAAGGTCTCCATGAACCTCCAAATGTCCTTATGAAGCAATGCCACTTTATTTTCTCCATATTTATTTTTTGTATGACCCAATTTAATGTGTAAATGAAAAACTAAGTTTCTCTTGGGTCCCATACCTCCCTTATTGTAATATTTAATGCCTCCTCCCCAACCTAGGGAACAAGTAGGTGGGTGAAACATTGTCAACTAGTAGTCTCATTGAGATGGGGACATGACATGTAATTCTAGCTCCACGAGCTTTTTGCGTAGGTCCTCTACTATTTTGCCAAGTCGAAAGACTTTGGATTCTGGAAACATCTGATCTGTAATTCCTTCATCAGTATAATTGTTACAAGCAAGTGTTACAGCTGTGTCAATCCAGTGCCTGTCCTCCTCCCAGCTCTTAGCTTTATTCTCTGTTTCTTTGACTATTTTCTTCATCGTATGAACAATATTGTTTAATGCTCTAATATGATTGACAAATTCACCCTCTTTGACCTTCATTTCTATGACTGCAACATTATGAATAGCATATACTTTGTACATCGACAAGGAAAATAAAGTTATGGTGACATGGCCCATGTTTTTTACCCTGCGATGGGTTGACGCCTACAAGTGGAAGCCCCACAATCGCTATTATAAGCTCAACATCTATCGAAATATTTTGATCGAGCCATAGAAAACCTCCATGGAATGACACCAACAATTGTTTAACACATGCATTCACGTCTATGGTGCGACCAAAATGTGGCATGTGAATTGGTGACGACAAACCATATTTGTCCAGTCCTCTTGCCCATTCCATTGGAACTAAGTGGATAGGGCCATCCTCTGTGTCGCAGACAAAAACCATGTATTTGTCCATTGATAACTCTAGAAATTTTCATAGGTCATGGTCGACAAAGGTCATCTTCTTTAGATTTAGGAGTATCTTTGTCCTTACCCGAATTCCTAGTGGGTATCTTGCATTCTTGTTGACTTTGATATTAGATGCATCAGCTGGTTTGGGCAGGACATAGTATGGCAGCATGCTCACAAATCTTGTTTCTTCAGCTTTTGGTGGTGGTGGTGCTACTTTCTTGTGGCTATAATATTGTTAACTCTTTGACATGTCAGGTGGGTTTGGTCCTAACCTAACTTCAAGGATGAATGGTATATGTTCAACTTCTTTTGCAACCATGGTCGGTGGTGGAACACATCTGCAAGTGTCTTGCATAATGGGCATAGCTGGAGGTGTCTCGAAACTTGATTCTACAACAATGCTTGTACTGTAGATAGAGATGACCATACTTTGCAAAAAAAATCACCTTGGATCTTGGAGTTGCAAAGACAATAGCTCAGCTTACTAAGTCAGATGAAAATAGAATGAACAAAACCTTGGCGTGAAGTTAATATACATTCACTAGTTCAATCAGTCTTTCCTTCACACGAGAGGACAATAAATTTGAAAGGTGGCAGCGATTTCCATCACATGGAGCAATCGTTCGAATCATTAGAAGGAAACCACCACTCAATTGTCACTTCGCCTGTCACTTTGGTGGTAGTTATAGTGTAGTAATGACGGAAATGACCAAGAAGTACACCACCTAAATCTCCCACGTTCTCAATTAACTACAACCAACTGTCTTTTTGCGACCAAATTCCATCGTGCGACAACAATTTTCTTCCAGCAATCGAGATTCGGTTGTCAACACATTTCTTTGTTGATGTATTTGTAACTTCAGAATGTATTCACTTGTATATATTTTGTATTGTACCCTGATGTTTATTCCAGGAAGTATCTATAATGTAATTGAGTCATGTCATGCCCCGATGTTTTGATCGGGAGATTCAATAATGTAAACAATTCATCTAAAGTCATTGAGGTTAACCATCCATTGTAAGTCAGGGCAATAGTCCCCACAATTGAGTTAAGGTTAACCCTCCTTGTTGATCGAAGGGAAAAGTCCGCACAGTTGTGGGGCACTAGGGTTATTAGACTCTCCTAGAGATGTCGGCCCTAGTAATTAATTGTTAAGTGAGGCAGACATGTTGGAGTGGAAATAAATTCAACAGAAAAATATAAATAGAAGTGAGGCTCTCCTCATTTCAACACATATACCCACTCACTGGGGCTCATGAGTGAGAGAGGAGAAGCTCTCTCAAGTGAGAGAGAGAGAACAGTTGTGGAGATCATCTTTTCTATCTTTGGGTTTTACTACTGCCATTGGCGCTCATTCTGTCTCTGAGGAAGTTGTATGGTTTTCTCTTTTATGGTTTCCCCAAGGAAAATTCTTTATGTCTCTTATCTCTTGTGATTATTGCTGTGCATGTTATTCTCTCAGATAAGATCCTAAGATCATATTGCTTAAATGTTAAAAATCTAACATGGTATCAGAGCTAACCTGAGAAGAAGACACTATGCAACTGTAGAATCTAGGGCTTCTTACTTTTTGGGTCTCTCTCCACAATCCATCAGCAAAATAAGGCTAGGTTGACTCTGCATTGAAGGGCGCATCTTTCTGTCGAAGCAAAATTTGATTCCGAGCATTTTCAGTTTTTGCTACGGAAAATTAGGGATTTTTACAGCAGAGGAATTTTTGAGTGGACGCGACATAGGATTACTCTCCTCATCAAAATATAATTTTAGAGACATGGGTGGATATTTTTGGTTGGGTGAAACTCCGGGAAAGTCAAACCCTAGTTTGCCCTGGGCTTGAAAAACCCTAAAATACTGAAAAATGATAGTTTTGGTAGATTTTCTATATCTCGAGAGTGGAGAAGGATCAGGTGCCAAAACTTTCATAGGTCAAATATAAATTCATGATTTACACTGTATCCAAGTTTCAGACTCATATTCTTTATATTCTAGGAGATATGATTCCTCCAAGGTAGGGTTCCAGCCTCTCCCAGGATTCATCCCTAAACATGACGCCTGGGGAGAATTGCTACGTCTCGGGCTACGAAGGTCCAAATGGAATTTCTCAAGATTTTACAGAAAGGGAATGGACTTTAATTTATATGGTAAAAGTTTTAGACCTTGAAGATGAACCAGTGACACGTGGCAGTCTGAACAAGATCGCTCTTCTGAATAGTCTTGAAATATGTTACCTTGGGAAAACACTCATAAGTCCCAATTGGTGAAACCAATTCTGATAAAACATGTAGTGTTGGAAAGAGGAAAAATTAGGTTACCTCAAAATGATTTTTTAGACACAGAGGAGTAGTAATTTCAGAGATACCTCAGAAACAGTATCAAGAATTTCTGCATAAGAAATTGGTAAACTAGGGCTTCTTGTTACAGGAGCTTCCTTCCACTGTTTTTAGAAAAGGAGTACATTGGACAGCTCACTTTGAAGAGGTCTATATTTCTATCCAATGATATTTTAAATATTCTAGGGTTTCTCTGACAAACCTTAGGTCATCCAGATTCGAAACGAGGACGGACACCTCAAATCGGTAAGATCCAATCTATTTCTATTTACATTTGAGGTTCACATTTCAAAATGACTAATCACACTAGCTTGATGACAAGCTTGGTGGCTAACAACTTCCAAGCATGGAAGTATAGGATCTCACTAGTTCTTAAAGGAAATGAATTTGACACCTACATAAGTAGAGAGGTTCCAGTTCCAGAGGGAGATGAGGCTAAAATCCTTACACAAGAAGAACTTGGTTAAGGCCAAGAAGATCATTGCTGATTCAATAAAGGATCACCTTATACCACATGTCTCTTCCCTAAAGACAGATAAAGAGATGTTTGATTCCTTGACCAAGCTATTTGAAGGGAAGAACATAAATCAGAAGATGACTTCAAGAAACCAATTGAAGAATGTGAATATCCAGAATGTTGAGACCATACAATCATACTTTACAAGGGTCTCTAGAATCAAAGAACAACTTGAAGAAGGATAAGAAGAAGTAGAGAATACAGAAGTTGTGATAACCACCTTGAATGGCCTCCCAGGATCAAGGGATTCATTCATTCAAGCAAAGTGTGCCAGGAGGAAGTGACTACCTTCAACAAACTCTAGGAAGAGTACACACAAGAAGAAGCTCGACTCATAATAAGAGAAAAGAAGATGGGAGCAACTGAAGATCAAGCTCTCACCATCCAAAGAAGATCCCTCAAGCGATGAGGAATACTAAGGAATCAACTCTTGAAGAAACTCTTATCCATCTTAGCATTTGGATAAGAAATGATGTTGTTATGAATGAAGATGATGATGAAACTGAAAGAAAGAGTCTACCCACGAAACAAATAAATATAAGTATTCGATGGTCATTTCATGATATCATTTTGTTATTCATTTTTTTATATTCAGTTGATGTATTATGCATGATAGAATGTTTGCATTAATGACAGTACACTACTAATATGCATGTGATAGGTAAGTAGCTCATGGTGCTATACAACTCTCCATTTCTACTTATCTAGAATGAAACCTCTTTCCTGACATATTGGATTAGTGCACAATCTCAATGTTGTCCCGGTCGAGATTGAACGCATCTAGAAAGTTTTCGTGAGATATGGATGAATGTTGTATTGGCTAAAATAGTTGGATGATCATATATTTATGCATAATAATTTGCCACTATGAATATGCCTTATGAAATGTTTCTAACCATACAAATGCATTTGACTTGTAGGAAAGATCGTGTAAAATCACCTACAAGAAAAGAAGGATGAGACTTGTTCCGAAGAACAAGTGAAGACAATTCAAGAAATAATCCAAGATAAATGAGAATATGACGATACTTTCAAAAAGATTTAAGAGGCTTGTTGAGGCTTGGAAAATCGCAGGCAACAACAACAAGGGATTCTCCCCAGTCAACGTTCCCAACTAGCCCATGACTGTTTGGTGTAGGGAATCCGTCCGGTTTGTGGTCCGGCTACTGTAGGTCAAGTAACAAAAATAAAAGGTTTCACCGTTTGCGGCCCGATCCAACGTATATATTTTTGTATTTTTTGACTTTATGGATGATATGCAAGTGCCTACTTAACATGCAGAGTAATAAAGAATGCAAGGAGTATTCACAATGTGATGCTCAGGTTCTTACCTCTCGTCTTAAACTCTCAAGCATCTAAATCACACACACAACAAGAAAATAAATACTAACTAGGCTATCTCTAGAGAGTTAGATTTTAATTCATGAGTAATGTAATACTATGCACATGTTATGGAAAAACACAGATAGCTGTTCCTAGAACCAAACATATAAACATGAATAAAAGTATACACGACAAGATAGCTCATCAACAGTTAAAACTTCCATTACTCAAAGTGGAAAATATCATAGAATATACTAGAGAACATTCAGGAAAGAACATAGGTTCAGAAAGTTAGAACACTCTCACAATCAATGAAACACAGTAAAAAATGAAATAGTTCCCCTTCAACATTGTTCATTTTATCACATTGATACATTCCACATAGCACCTTCTCCAACAGGCAAAATTTGCAATTTCTTATTGTAAAATGAAGTAGTTCCTCTTACAAACAATAGTTCACAAGTTTTTCCATGGAAAAAGCCCCTGTAAACTCTAACTTCCCTATATTTAAATCAAATCATCCAACCCCTTGGGCTACCCCAACCGTGTGACCTTTGGGCTCCTCAAAACCATCTAATATCACCATTTTGTCTTTTCTGTGAGTACTCATGATTCACTTTATGCGTTACGCTTTCAGATTTCAACTTATGAGTATTTAACACACTGAGATCCGCTTGGTAACTGACGGATCTTTCCAAGCCTAGGATTTTGTCATCATCGATTATGCCTTGTCTTTCATTTGTCCTCCTTGAGATCCTATTGATTTCAGTACGAACTCTGCCTAACGCTGTCCAACCATTTTTCTGCTGCTTCGTCTCCCAACTATGCCCTCTCACAGTAGTAATTTGTAAAAATCTCTTGAGTCCGTTTGCAATTAAACGACATCTATCATTAATTAGGACTGCAATTTTTCAATAAAATCAAACTACATTAACAAAACGACTAGTCATCAAAAGAGGCCCTGTACTGCGCTCTTGTTATGAAAACCTTAACAAGCACCAGAACTACTGTCTTTCCCGACGGGAAGAGAAAACTTATCGGCGGCTTAAAACACTAAAACCTCAGCCATGGTAGTCTCACTTACAGCCACATCAGCGGGTCTCAAACAGGCAATGGGCTCCACGAGACCGTTAAGTTTATCGGAGTCAGAAGAGCTAGAACCTAAGCTCTGGGCGGAAGAGCTCCCAGTCGGCGAGTGGAAAGACATCAACATCGGATAATTAGTGCGTTACATAGCCGCAAGGGCGGAGGAGGAAAGACTACAAACTCCGATCCAAAGACAAAGTGACGGAAACCCGATAAAGTCTCGGTGGGTAGAGCAGTTATATGGCAGATACCTAGTTCGCTTGGGAGCCGCAAGGGTGGAAGATAAACAGACTACAGCCTCCGATCCAAACCATAACTTTTGCTATGATGCCAGATCAATGTAAAATGCTAAGTGTTCAAAACAACTTAAGGTTTCGCAGCAGTCAAAAAAAAAAAAAAACCAGTTTCACTTCCGAAATAGTGGCTTTACAAGGACCAAATATCCCGATTCAACCTCGACCAACCTCCGATATTATAAACAAGTCAACGATACGATGCGGCAATGGAGGAGTCAAGATCCTCCTGTGGAATAATTTTCGTTCAATTTCCACGACGGAGGATTCCTAAGGGAACATGGCTCCGATACGTTGTTTAAATGGCCTTCAGAACAGTGGCTAGCATGAGAAATAAGCTCCCGAGAAGAAATCGTAGCTCAAAAGGCAACAAACCAAACTTTAAACTCCGCAACCCACAACAGTTTCAAACATAAGCAATTTTTCAAAAAACAGGAAGAGAGTTAACCTCGAAATAGTCCAAAATTAAAGCAAAAACAAAAAGAGTTCATGGATACAAATGATTCTAGGCAATGCTAAAATTAACAAGGGGGTCCAAAATTTGAAAATTTGGGGAAACTGTTGTAGCTGCAACAATTGGCGACTACCTGGTGAACCTAGATCTCTGGACGATTATTTCTTGAGTAACAGACTGTTAACAACAAACGAACCTGTTGAATTCTTCCAGATATCTGGATTTCTCAAATGGAAAATATATGTACTTTTAATCATTGATGATAGTCCAATTTAAGAGAGTGGAAACCAGGATTTTCAAGTCAAGATAACTCTTTTGAGGCTAAAAGATGAATTTCATTGGTTACCTCTGTCTTCAGGTAGTTGCCAGCTTGGACACCACAGGATTGTAGCATATGGTAAACAGAAATATTCATTTGTTCCTCATTCCCATGCCATTTTGCACCTTTCGTGCTTTTGAACTTTTGTCCTTTTCATATGAGTCCTCTTGCATGCATTTCTTTCTGAATTTTGATTTAGGATCCTCTATCCATAGTGTCCTTTTGTGTGAGAGATGTATTCACTTTTCAGCTCATGGACGGAGAGGAACTTTTGGCGATTTAGTACTTATATGGTTTAGCATTTGTTTTGATATATAATGCTTTCATAGGAGCTTTCGACTCTTATCTACCTTTTGGCATTCAATTCTTGGCATGGGATCATTTATATATAATATAATGTTTACCCTGCTCCCTTTCCATGGGCCCTTTGCTGTCACTCCCTAGGACATTTAAATGTGATATGGATGGAGCCTCAAAATAGTATTCCAGACCCTTTGATTCTGGTTTATTTTACAAGGGTTAAGCAGGACTTCAATGTGTACATAGCCACTTGAGAAAACTGCTAAAATAGAAGAAATTCTTTTCGATAAACAATAATACATGGTCTTATACCCATGAACTTTAATCATTCCAACATTATAATGTTCTCCATGCGACCACGAGTTTGCATCCTTTATTGAAATCAATCAAAATTTTAGACTTAAACAAAACAAAACTACATAACTCAAAGTAAACGGCCAAGTCAAATTATTTCTATACAAGATAGAAGAACACAAACAAAACTTAGGAAAAATAAGATTTGAGAACTAAACCATTTACTGGTAAGTTCTCTTCCCACCCCTGTAAATCTTGCAGTTTATAAGTTGAGGGGTCAAGCTTTGCCGCAATCTGAAAAGGACCTACCCACAACTGCTGAAATTTCGTGTGTCTTCCTTTATCATCATGGGGGTGGTCCCACTTGAGAACCAAGTCTCCCACCTCAAAATATTTTGTTCCTGCCTTGTGTTTGTCAAACCATCTCTTTACTATATATTGTTGTTGTTTAAAGCGCTCTCTGGCTTTAGATCGGGACTCTTCTGCCTTCAGGAGATTATATATCCTAATTTGCAAGACTTCATTATCTGATCCTCTGGATTCCTAAGCTATTATGGAAGAGGGTAGCATGATATTGGGGGGTAGAATGGCCTCTTTACCATACACAAGGGTATACATGGACACTCCTATCGAAGACTTGGGGGTGACTCTATCAGCCCAAAGGGCGTTTGGTAACGCTGAGTGCCAACTACTCTGATTTTCTATCACTGTCTTTTTTAAAATCCTAATTAGATTCTTGTTTGTAGATTACACTAAACCATTTCCCTGTGGATATTAATTAGCAAAGTAATGCAACTTAATCCCTTTCTCATGAGCAAAAGCAGTTAATCTTATTGAGGAAAAGTAAGTAGCATTATCAAAAACTAAAGAAATTGGAACTCCAAACCTGGTCATAATATGGTCTTGTAAGAAGTCTATGACCGCATCCTCATTGATTTTGCACAACGAGATGGCTTCGACCCAGCGAGTGAAGTAGTCGGTTGCTGTCAGAATATACTTGTGTTGCAGGGAAGAATTCAGCTTTATCTCCCCAATGATATCTAACCCCCATTGCTCAAAAGGCTCTGTTATTATCACAGGCTTCAATTGTCCTGCTGCTTTAGCTTGTCTTCCACTACACCTTTGACAAATGTTGCACTTTGTGACATGGGTGTGTGCATATTTGAAAAGCGTGGGCCAATAGTATCCGGCTCTGAGAATTTTGTGAGCTTTAGTATCTCCGGAAAAATGTCCCCCAACAGGGACATCATGCAAATCTGTCATTACTTTCTTCGCATCTTCTTTCTCTAAGCATCTGAGGGAAATCCATCGTAATTTTTTCTGAATAATATTCCTTCAATAATTTGATACTGAGGCTGATTTAAGATGCAATGCTCTTCTTTTCTTAGAATTCCAATGTTCCGGTAATGATCCTGTCTGAAGGTAATGTACAAGGTCTCGATACCACGATTTCGGGGCTATGAAAAGAGGACATACATCCATCAAATGTAACTCAACTTCGTCTTCCCAGGTGTGTTCTTCATTGTTTCTATTTTTAGTCATCAATTTGCACAACCCTTGCCCTTTAACTATAGAAGCTGGCTTGAATTCAATATCATATTCCTGAAGATCTGTTACCCAATTACCCCTTCTTTCTCCTAACTCCTTCTGTACGAAAAGAGACCTCACAGCTGGGTGTGGGACGATTACCTTGGTCCGGTTCTTTAGTATGTAGGGCCTGAATTGTTTCACTACTTTGAACACTGCGTAAGCTTGTTTATCTTTAGCTGGGAAATTCAATTCAGCCCCTTGTAGACTAGTGCTCATAAATGATATGGGGAACTCATCTCCCCCATCTTCCTTCTGAGTAAGCACAACTGCTAGCGAATCATCAGATGCGAAAGTGTACATAATAAAATCTTTATCAAAATATGGGCTTTTGAGGGAGGGTGCGTGCGCAACAACGATTTTGATCTTGCCAAATGCGTTCTTCTCAACATCAGTCCACTTGAATTGTACACTTTTCTTTACCATTTGCTGCAAAGGTTTAACAATTTGAGCGAAATCTGGCACAAACCTTCACACAAAGTTTATTGTCCCCATAAATGATTGCATGCCCTTTTTATTATGGGGCAAGGGAATCTGTTCAATGGCTTTGATCCTTTCTGGGTCTATGGAGATCCCCTTTTTTGAAACCACGTGACCCAGCAACTTACCTTCCGTAACAACGAACACACACTTCTTGGGATTTAGTGAGATACCATATTTTCGAAAGCGTTCAAAAATCTGCTTTAGATGAAACATGTGTCCTTCTCTCTTCTTCGAGAATATCATGATGTCATCGAGGTATACTACAGCACTGCAGCCAATCAAACCACGAAAATCTATGTCCATAGCCCTCTGGAACATAGCCCCAGCATTTATAAGTCCAAAGGGCATTCTTCTATAAGCCAAAGTTCCCCACCTGGTCCTGAATGTCGTTTTCAATCTGTCTTCTTCGGCTACCAACACTTGATTGTACCCTGAAAATCCGTCTAATAAAGAGAATAGTTCAGAACCTAAAACCATTTGCAGTAGTTGCTCCATGGGTGGAACATGATAATTGTCTTTGTCTGAGGCGTGATTTAAGTTTCTAAAATCCACACATAACCTGATTTCTCTAGATTTCTTCCTCACTGGTACTAGATTTGAAACCCATTCCGAGTGTCTCACCTTAAAAATGATTCTAGCATCCAATAATTTCTTAACTTCACTTTGGATTAGAGGTTCCAATTTTTTATGCATTTTCCTTAAAGGCTGTTAATAAGGTTTGACTCCAGATTTGATGGGGATAACATGCTGGATAATACTGGTGTCGTATGTCTTCAGATCTTCATATGTCCAGGAAAAAACATCTTTGTATTGTTTGAAAAGAACGATGAACTGGTTTCTTTCAGCTGGTGAACAACATTTTCCCAGATTCACATATTTAGGCTTCATCTCAGTCCCCAAATTAATCAATTCGAATTGTAGAGATGAGCTATGAGTCTTCAAATTTGCTGGTCTTCTAAAATGTTCATTTAAATCAAACATTCGTTCTAAAGTTCTGACTCCTTTAGGGATGAAATTATCGAATTTCAGCTCAGCCTGATGTTCTTCATCATCAATAATCGCCCCTTTGAATGTCTCATCATTCGTTAAGCATTCTATGATCTGCTGATCGTCATCGAACACTCGTAGGTTGGTAATCATATCCGGAACCGAGGGCCTGAAAAGAAATTCAATAGAGCATTGATTATTTGAGGGCACCAGCCTAGCAGCTAACGTGGCCAGCAAGTCAGCTGCTACATTTTTAAGTCTTGGGATCGATACAATATTAAATGCATTAAAACATTTGAGTAAATCCCATACTTCATTTTGATAAGCTTTTAAGTGAGGAGAAATGCAATGTATTTGATTCCGAATTTGTTTTACAATTATTTCAGAATCTCCAAACACTTTTAGATTATTTGCCTTTAATTCAATTTCTCTCCTTAAACCTTGAACCAACGCTTCATATTCAGCTGTGTTATTTGTACATTCAAACTCTAACCTACATGAAAGAAAATGTTTGTTCTTCTTGGGGTCAATCAAGACACAGCTGGCTCCTGACCCTTCTAACGTTTTAGATCCATAAAAAAAAAGTGTCTAGAAATCGCTAACTACTGTGCGGGAATTTACATCTACTTCTACTGCTAAGTCTACTATTTTACAATCAATTTCATCAGCCTGTAGAAACCAAAGGGGATCAAGCTGAGCGTCTGATGTGTCGCTGGATTCTTCTGATTGGTAATTTCCTGGTTCTAACTCAATAAAGTAATTTCCCAAAACATAATCCACTGGTTCATTTTTTCCTTCGAACTGAGTAACATTGTATTTCATGTGGGGCTCCCTCAAAATTTTAATTTGATTTGGGCTTCCTTTATATGGAAGCCACAGATGTGACCAGTCCGAGGCAAAATATCCATTTAGCTTTGCCGACCAGTCCCTGCTCAGAACAAGCCCATAAGCTTCTGGTATGTCATCCACCACAATATCAATAACTTGACACACCTTATCGTTAGAGGACAAGCGGACTAGAACATCCTCCATTTCCCCAATTATCTCACATTCGTTCTATCCAACTGAACAACCCTCCAGGTGGATGGTTTAGGCTACCCATTTATCCTTTTGCAAACCGACAGCGGCATGACGTTAACCGATGCCCCTGAGTCCACCAAGCAATTATGTACGTTGTGGTTAAAAATTTCAAAAGTGAGGAGAAAAGGTGGATTCTTGCTCTTAGGCTTACCTCCTATACTTGCTTCCCCAATTTCTTCTTGTTCCTTGGACTGATTGTCGGTGGGCAGCCCTTCCTCTGATGCTTCAAGTGCTTTCAACAACTTTTCTTTCTACTATGGCACCTTGCACATTTCAAACAACGAGATATTCACCCTTACCTTCTTTATATCTTCCACAATGTCATAATCCATCTGAGGTTCGGTGGGATTTGATTTACCATCATTGATTTTTCCTTCATTAGGCTTGGCAAACACGTTATTATGTCTAGAATCTTGACTGGTGATGGTGAATTCCAAAATTTTGTTAGCTGAGAAATTATTTTGAAATTTCTTAACATTCCTTTAAATCCTTTTAATCTTTGGGAGCATGAGATTATTTTCTTTGGCCAGCCCTTGGCTTCTTGTTGTTACATTTGTTTCCAGGATGTTGTGCCTCAAAACCTTTTCGGCATCAAACAACGAAACACAGTCCCATAAAACCATGGTCTCATCCTCTTGTTCTTTCGTTGATGTATTGATGTATTTCCTTTCTTCATCTTTATCTTCTGTCAATTTAGAATCCAACAGCTGATTCATAACCAATGTCATTGAGTTTATCCATTGAGGACAATTCTTTTCAGAGTGGGGTTGTTGGTGGAAAGTGCAAAAATTGTCCATTCCTACCTCTGTTAAATTCATAGATGTAGAATTGTGCGGAGAGGGTTGGGATTGATTGTTATCTTCCATTTTCTTGTAATAAGGCTTGTAGAACTTTTGAGCTTCCTTTTCCTTTTCCAAGTCTATGATTCGGTTAGAAAGCTTCTGCATCATTTTTTCCATTCCTTCAAAATTTGGTGACTGCTCTTCCTTAGGCTTGGTAAACAACAAAGCTTTCCTCCCCACATTTTTTCTCCTGACTGTTCGGGATAATGTTCGATACTCTCCCTTTTAGCCTCTACTCTCTCCGCCTCCTCATAGGTCTCTGCTAGAGTAGGCTTGGCCTTCATTTTGGCAAACATGGCCAACTTAGGTCCTAGAGCTGAGGTATAATATTCAATTAGGACTTTATCCGAAGGTTTTTCAGCTTCAGAAAAATTCTTAAGATATGCTGCAAATCTTTGGATGAAACTGTGCACCTTCTCCTTTCTTTCTTTCTTTAAGGCGCATAGTCCTTTCATGAGAGCTGCATGAGTCTTTTGGGTTGCATACTTACTTCTAAAAATCCTCTCGAAAGTATCCCAATCAGGGATAGAATTTGCAGGAAAATCAAAGTACCACGATGCTGCAGCTCCTTTAAGGGTGTGTGGGAAAAATCTACAAACTACATCCTCATATTCGCCAGCCCTTAACCCCTCTATTGCCAAATAGAAACTTTGCAAGTGGTCGTCTACTAGCATCTTCTCATTTGGGTCAAATTTGGGCAGCATCTTTTCAAAAGATTGAGGTAAATCATGCAAAAGGGGTGTTAGGTTTAAAGGTGATCTGGCTTTCCAGGCAGGTGGTGGATTCGGTGGGTTGGGTGGTTGATTTGCGTTTACGCCTGCCATGAGTCTGGGTGGAGAGAGAGGGGGTGATCGAATAGGAGTATGAACAGGAGAACTGTGAGGAGTATCCGGGCCTACTTGATTCAAAGGCTGTACAACCTCCTGTAAGGCTGTTTCTACAAGTTCTTCCAAATCCCCAACCAACACTGAGTCTTCCAATATAGGATGATCTTTCCTTTTATATTCTCTTCTGGGAAATTCAAGGATAATTGGCAATCCTCCAATCTTCTTCATGTATTCCCTAGTGTGTCTTCTCAGATCATTAACAACTTCGTTGTCGACAGAATACAAATGTTCTCTACCCCCTTCTTCAGGAATTGGATTGGAAAACAAACTGCTTCCCGAACTGTTACCGGTGGAATGATCTCGGGAAAACAGGTTTCCTCGGCCAGCCATGCACTGGTGACCCTCCTTCTAGTGCCAGAAACTATTGAGGCCTGGAAAATCGCAGGCAACAACAACAAGGGATTCTCCCTAGTCAACGTTCCCAACTAGCCCGTGACTGTTTGGTGTAGGGAATCTGTTCAGTTTGCGGTCTGGCTACCATAGGTCAAGTAACAAAAATAAAAGGTTTCACCGGTTGTGGCCCAATCCACCGCATATATTTTTGTATTTTTTGACTTTATGGATGATATGCAAGTGCCTACTTACATGTAGAGTAATAAAGAATGCAAGGAGTATTCATAATGTGATGCACAGGTTCTTACCTCTCGTCTTAAACTCTCAAGCATCTAAATCACACACACAGCAAGAAAATAAATACTAACTAGGCTATCTCTAGAGAGTTAGATTTTAATTCATGAGTAATGTAATACTGTTCACATGTTACGGCAAAACACAGATAGTTGTTCCTAGAACCAAACATATAAACATGAATAAAAGTATACACGACAAGATAGCTCATCAACAGTTAAAACTTCCATTACTCAAAGTGGAAAATATCACAGAATATACTAGAGAACATTCAGGAAAGAACATAGGTTCAGAAAGTTAGAACGCTCTCACAATCAATGAAACACAGTCGAAAACGAAATAGTTCCCCTTCAACATTGTTCATTTTATCACATTGATACATTCCACATAGCACCTTCTTCAACAGGCAAAATTTGCAATTTCTTATTGTAAAACAAAGTAGTTCCTCTTACAAACAATAGTTCACAAGTTTTTCCATGGAAAAAGCCCCTGTAAACTCTAACTTCCCTATATTTAAATCAAATCAGCCAATCCCTTGGGCTGCCCCAACCGTGTGACCTTTGGGCTCCTCAAAACCGTCTAATATCACCATTTTGTCTTTTCCGTGAGTACTCATGATTCACTTTATGCGTTACGCTTTCAAATTTCAACTTATGAGTATTTAACACAGCAAGATCCGCTTGGTAACTAACGGATCTTTCCAAGCCTGGGATTTTGTCATCATCGATTATGCCTTGTCTTTCATTTGTCCTCCTTGAGATCCCGTTGATTTTAGTACAAACTCTGCCTAACACTGTCCAGCCATTTTTCTGTTGCTTCGTCTCCCAGCTATGCCCTCTCACAGTAGTAATTGTAAAAATCTCTTGAGTCCATCTGCAATTAAATGACATCTATCATTAATTAGGACTGCAAATTTTTAATAAAATCAAACTACATTAACAAAATGACTAGTCATCAAAAGAAGCCCTGTACTACGCTCTTGTTATGAAAACCTTAACAAGCACTAGAACCACTGTCTCGCCCGACGGGAAGAGAAAACTTATCGGCGGCTTAAAACACTAAAACCTCAGCTATGGTAGTCTCACTTATAGCCGCATCAGCGGGTCTCAAACAGGCAACGGGCTCCGCGAGACCGTTAAGTTTATCGTAGTCGAAAGAGCTAGAACCTAAGCTCTGGGTGGTAGAGCTCCCAGTCGACGAGCGGAAAGAAATAAACGTCAGATAATTAGTGTGTTACACAGCCGCAAGGGCGGAGGAGGAAAGACTACAAACTTCGATCCAAAGACAAAGCGACAGAAACATGATAAAGTCTTGGCGGGCGGAGTAGTTATATGGCGGATACCTAGTTCACTTGGGAGCTGCAAGGGCGGAAGATAAACAGACTACATCCTCCGATCCAAACCATAACTTTTGCTATGATGCCAGATCAATGTAAAACACTAAGTGTTCGGAACAACTTAAGGTTTCGCAGCAGTCCAAAAAAACAAAAAACAAAAAAACCTATTTCACTTCCAAAACAAGAGCTTTACAAGGACCAAATATCACGATTCAACCTCGACCAACCTCCGATATTATAAACAAGTCAATGATACGACGCGGAAACTAAGGAGTCCAGATCCTCCTATGGAATAATCATCGTTCAATTTCCGCGACGGAGGCTTCCTAAGGAAACATGGCTCTGATACGTTGTTTAAATGGCCTTCGAAACAGTGGCTAGCATGAGAAATAAGCTCCCGAGAAGAAATCGCAGCTCAAAAGGAAACAAACCAAACTCTAAACTCCGCAACTCACAACAGTTTCAAACATAAGCAATTTTTCAAAAAATAGGAAGAGAGTTAACCTCAAAATAGTTCAAAATTAAAGCAAAAACAAAAAGAGTTCATGGATCTAAACGATTCTAGGCAATGCTAAAATTAACAAGGGGGTCCAAAATTTGAAAATTTGGGGAAACAGTTGCAGCTGCAACAAGGCTTCAGACACAGTGCCTTTATGTGAAACTGTTGAGTGACATCATTGATGCAGAGCCTTC
This sequence comes from Pseudotsuga menziesii, assembly GCA_001517045.1. Lineage (NCBI taxonomy): Eukaryota > Viridiplantae > Streptophyta > Pinopsida > Pinales > Pinaceae > Pseudotsuga > Pseudotsuga menziesii. The sequence goes on from LPNX011012290.1 coordinate 94,098, forward strand.
ATGTTGATGTATTTGTAACTTCAGAATGTATTCACTTGTATATCTTATGTCTTGTACCCCGATGTTTATTCCGGGAAGTATCTGTAATGTATTTGAGTCATGTCATGCCCCGATGTTCCTATCGGGAGATTCAATAATTTAAACAAGTCATGTCAAGTCATTGTGGGTAACCCTCCTATTGTTCAAGGGTTAAAGTCCTCGCAGTTCCGGGGCCCTAGGGTTATTAGACTCTCCTAGAGAAGTCATCCCTAGTGAGTTATTGTCAAGTTGGGAATTATTATAAATAGAGAGTGAGCCTCTCTATTTATCATACACTCACTCACACTCAGTTGTAGCACATAGTTGAGAGAGAAGAAGTTGCTGGGGCTAGAAAGAAAGAGGCCACTGCTGTAGGGAGATCATCTTCCTGTTTTGGGGTTTTACTTTTGGTGCTGATTCTATCTCTGAGGAAGTTGTGGGGTTTTCTCCATTTATGGTTTCCCCAAGGAAAAATATTGTTGTGATTGTTATTCTCTCAGTTAAAGATCCTAATATAATGCTAGCTTAAATGATAAAAATCTAACATGGTATCAGAGCTAACTTGAGAAGAAGACATTGTGTAGATGCAGGAACTAGGGATTCCTACTTTTTGGATCTCTCTCCACATATTTTAAGAAAAAGAAGGTTGGGCTGACTCTCCTCCCTGGGGCGCATCTTTCTGTCGAAGCAAAATCTGATTCTGAGCTTTTTTAGTTTTGGACCCGACACTACTACCAGAAATTAGGGCTTTCCACAGAAGTGGAATTTTTGAGTGAGCCCAGGCCTGGATTGATCTCCTACTCAAAATCAAAGTTTAGAGATCAAGATCAAAGCATTTGGTTGGACAGAACTCTGGAAAAGACAAACCCTAATCTGCTCCTAAACCAGCACTACAGAAATTCAGCTCCAAATCCAGATCTGACATCTTGACCTAGTAAGATCTAAATATTTTGTATTTCCATTTGAGGTTCTCAATTAAGATGTCTCATCATACCAAGCTTGATGAAAAATCTTGAGGGAGTTGATAACTTCTGAGCCTAGAAGTATAGGATCTCCCTGGTCCTGGAAGAAAATGAGTTGGACTCCTATATCAATGAGGAGGTTCCAGTTTGAGAGGGAGATGAGGCTAAGGCCTTACACAAGAAGAATTTGGTTATGGCTAAGAGGATTATTGCTGATTCAATCAAGGATCACCTCATACCACAGGTGTCCTCCCTAAAGACACCTAAAGCTATGTTTGATTCCCTAACCAAACTGTTTGAAGGGAAGAACATAAACTGAAAGATGACTCTGAGAAACCAACTGAAGAATGTAAAGATCCAAAATGCAGAGACCATCCAGTCTTACTTTACAAGGGTTTCTCAGATCAAGGAACAACTGGAAGCAGTAGATGAAGAAGTGGAGAATGCAGAGATTGTGATGACCACCTTGAATGGTCTACCTAGGGAATGGGACTCTTTCATTAAAGGGATCTATGCCAAAAAGAAGTTAGTCAAGTTCAACAAACTGTGGGAAGAATGCTCTCAAGAAGAAGCTCAGATAGCAGCTCGAGAAGAAAGGATGGGAAGTGAAGATCAAGCTCTCACAATCCACACCAAGAAAAACAGAAGGGACCATCATCACTCCAAAGGTAAGACTTCACACTCTAGAAGAGATCTGTCTACTATTAGATGTTACACATGTGATGAGAAATGTCACATATCCAAATACTGCCCTAACAAAGGGAACTCAAAGAAGAAAAAAGGAAACAAGAGAAGACATCATGCTCATGTTGCAGAGGATGATGAACCTTCCACAAAGAGAATCAGACAAGAAAGTGATGATTCGTCAAGTGATGAAGAATATGTGCTGATTTCTGCTCTCACGGGAACTATCTCACATGGAAGCAATGCTTGTCTTATAGACAGTGGTGCTTCCAAGCATATGACAGGATTCAAAGAATCATTTGTGAAACTATCTGAACATGAGTCACCTCACAAGGTGAAACTTGGGGATGACTACCAGTATCCAATAAAAGGTAGTGGTGAATCCTCCTATAAGCTAGACTCTGGAAAGTCTATGAAGATGAAAAATGTATTGTTTGTACCAGGACTAAAGAAGAACCTCCTCTCCATATCTGCATGGATGCAAAAGGAATCAGGGTTTCTTTTGTAGATGATCAAGTTATTATGTGGCCAAAGGGAAAGACTTTTGATGATGCAATAGTGATTGGGGAACAAGAAGGAGGTCTATACAAATTGAAGGGCCAACCAGAACAAGCTTTGGTTCATGAATCAGTAGAACCAAATGAACTTTGGCATAGAAGGCTTGCACATGTGCATTATAGAGCACTACCACTTGCAAGCAAAGCTGTTGAAGGTCTTCCAAAAATGCAGACAAAACATGAGGGTGTTTGCAAAGGATGTGCAAAAGGAAAGAACACAAAGAAGACATTTCCAAGTAGCGAGAACAAGGCAAAAGGAATCTTGGAAATCATCCACTCCGATGTATGCAGTCCAATGTCATCCAGTTCAGTAAGCGGGTATGTATACTATGTTTCTTTTATTGATGATTTTTCTAGGAAGACATGGATATACTTTATGAAGAACAAAGATGAAGTATTCAACAAGTTCAAGGAATTCAAAGCCTTGATCGAGAACCACACAGAAAAGAAGATCAAGATTTTTTGATTAGATAATGGCAAAGAATTCTCTTCGAATGAATTCAAAGACTTATGCAAAGATTCAGGGATTAAGAGGGAGTTAACCACTCCATATAATCCAAAACAGAATGGAGTTGCAGAAAGGAAGAATAGAACGATCATGGAAGCTGCAAGGGCCATGCTTCATGATCAAGATATTCCCATGCATCTATGGGCAGAAGCTGCAAGAACAACGGTGTATGTACATAATCGTACTCCACATAGAGTACTCAAGAATAAGACACCTGAAGAAGTCTTTTCCAGCAAGAAACCAAAAGTCATATATCTCAGAATGTTTGACTATCCAGTGTACATACACATTTCGAAAGAAAAGAGGACAAAGTTAGATCCTTCAGGAAGGAAGGGTATATTTGTGGGATACTCTGAAAGCTCGAAGGCTGACAGAATACACTTCCCAGGATTCAATAAGATTGACATCAGCAGGGATGTGACATTTGATGAAGATTCAGCTTACAACAAATCCAGAAAGAGACCTGCTGAAGAACCTGAAGAAATAGAAGCACCCAAAATTCATGACACAACCGTGAACAAAGAATATCAAGAACAAGATCGAGAAATAGAAGAACCTCAAGAGCCTGTAGATCCACCTCAAGAGAAGAATCCTCACAAGAGGAAACCTACTTGGGTATGAGAAGCTATTCAAGGTGTAGAAAGATATGGGGCTCCAGAAGAATCACAAAGAGAAAGGAAAAGAACCAGGTCCTGTTCCAATTATGTAGCCTTATTATGTGATTTCATTGATAAAGAGCCTTCCAACTATGAAGAAGCATTAGAAAATAAAGAATGGAAGGATGCTATGATCGAAGAATACCAATCGATCATGAAGAATGATGTTTGGGATGTTGTCCCAAGACATGAGGGGAAGTATGTAGTGACTTCCAAATGGATCTACAAGATCAAGCATGATGCAGATGGTAGCATAGAAAAATATAAAGCAAGATTCGTGGCTTGTGGCTTCTCCCAGAAAGAAGGAATAGATTACGAAGAAACTTTTGCACCTATAGCCAGATACACTTCCATCAGATCAGTACTTTCTCTGGATGCAGTGATGAAATGGAAGATACACCAGATGGATGTCAAGACTGCTTTCTTGAATGGTGTAGTGGAAGAGGAAGTGTATGTGAAGCAGCCACTCGGTTTTGAGACACATGACAGGGAGTCTCATGTGTGTAGATTGAAGAAATCATTGTACGGTTTGAAACAGGCACCCAGGACATGGTACGACAGAATTGATAGCTTTCTATCCAGTTTGGGCTTTACTAAGAGTAAAGCAGATTCCAACCTTTACTACAATGTTGAATATGGAAACCTAGTGATGCTCCTACTGTATGTAGATGATCTGTTTGTAACAGGTATGGATGGGTTGATTGCCGATACGCAAAGAAAGCTTGTTGCCAAGTTTGAAATGAAGGACTTGGGTATGATGCATTATTTTCTAGGCATGGAGGTGTGGCAGAATGCGGATGGAATCTTCCTTGGACAAGGGAAGTATGTAGTAGAGATCCTGAAGAGATTTGGAATGATGGATTGTAAGGCCTTAACCACACCTATGGCATCAAACCTAAAGCTATTGAGTGATGCTTCATCTAAGTCGGTTGATGCCACGATGTATCATCAGATGATTGGGTCCTTGATGTACCTGACGAATACGAGACAAAACATTTGCTTTGCTGTGAACACCTTGAGCCAATTCCTGACAGATTCAAGACATGCTCACTTGATTGCTGCAAAGCATATTCTGAGGTACCTGAAGGGTACAGTTGATTATGGGCTCAAGTATAAGGCTGATCAGAAGATTAACCTGGAGGGTTATGTTGATTCAGATTGGGCAGGTAGTGCCATCGATAGGAAGAGCACTTCAGGGTGCTGCTTTAGTATGGGATCAGGTGTGATCTCTTGGTTTAGCAGGAAGCATTCCTGTGTGGCACTGAGTATAGCTGAAGCAGAGTATGTCGCAACTTGTTCAGCTAGTTGTGAGGCAGTATGGCCGAGGAAGCTACTGTCTGATTTATTTGATCTCCAGTTAGATGCTACTTATATATATTGCGACAACCAGAGTTGTGTGAAGTTTTCAAAGAACCCGGTGTTCCATGACAAGTTGAAGCATATCGAGATCAAGTATCACTATATCAGGGATATGGTGTAGAGATGAGCAGTGAAGCTCCAGTATGTTGCGACGGACGAACATATAGATGATGTGTTGACTAGGCCATTGGCTAGGGTGAAGTTTGAGTACTTCATGGAGAAGCTTGGTGTTCTCCAGATTGAGATTCCTCCCAAGCAGAAGTGATGTGTCCATGCTGAGCCCTTCTGACATGGTGAGAGGATTGGTTCCTTCCATGGTCAGATGTAAGTGTTGTGCCCTTCTGACATGGTGAGAGGATTGGTTCCTTCCATGGTCAGATGTAAGTGCTGTGCCCTTCCAACATGGTGAGAGGATTGGTTCCTTCCATGGTCAGATGTAAGAGCTGTGACATGGTGAGAGGATTGGTTCCTTCCATTGTCAGATGTATGTGATGATCCCACATCCAGCATGAAAAATGGATGGCTCTGTGAAGACACATCTAGTATGAAAAAGGACTAGCTCTGTGTAGATCCCACATCCAACATGAAAAAGGGCTGGCTCTGTGAAGACACATTTAGTATGAAAAAGGACTGGCTCTGTGTAGATCCCACATCTAGTATGAAAAGGGACTAGCTCTGTGAAGACTCATCCAGTATGAAAAAGGACTGGCTTTGTGTAGATCCCACATCTAGTATAAAAAAGGACTAGCTCTGTGAAGACTCATCCAATATGAAAAAGGACTGGCTCTGTGTAGATCCCACATCTAGTATGAAAAAGGACTAGCTCTGTGAAGACTCATCCAGTATGAAAAAGGACTGGCTCTGTGTAGATCCCACATCTAGTATGAAAAAGGACTAGCTCTGTGAAGACTCATCCAGTATGAAAAAGGACTGGCTCTATGTAGATCCCACATCTAGTATGAAAAAGGAATAGTTCTATGAAGAATCATCCAGTATGAAAAAGGACTGGCTCTGTGTAGATGCCACATCTAGTATGAAAAAGGACTAGCTCTGTGATGATACATCCAGTATGAAAAAGGACTGGCTCTATAGATGTACATCTAGCATGAAAAAGGGATGGCTCTGTAGAACTTCCTATGATGAGAAGAATCAAGAGATAGCACCCGTGATGATGACCCAGTGATGATCCAGATCCAGTGATGATGATCTAGTAGAGATGATCCAACAGTGATGATCCGGATCGAGTGATGATCCAAATCAAGATGAAGATGACTGAAAGATGAATATGACGAGAACTTATTGATGATCCAGATGATACAGAGAAGAAGACCCGTGCTGATAAATTGTGTCGAGAGAATACCTTCCTAGTTAAGAAGAAGTGTTGATGTATTTGTAACTTCAGAATGTATTCACTTGTATATCTTATGTCTTGTACCCCAATGTTTATTCTGGGAAGTATCTGTAATGTATTTGTGTCATGTCATGCCCTGATGTTCCTATAGAGAGATTCAACAATGTAAACAAGTCATGTCAAGTAATTGTGGGTAACCCTCCTATTGTTCAAGGGTTAAAGTCCCCATAGTTCCGGGGCCTTAGGGTTATTAGAATCTCTTAGAGAAGTTGTCCCTAGTGAGTTATTGTCAAGTCAAGAATTAGTATAAATAGAGACTGAGCCTCTCTATTTATCATAGACTCACTCACACTCAGTTGTAGCACATAGCTGAGAGAGAAGAAGTTGCTGGGGCTAGAAAGAAAGAGGCTATTGCTATCGGGAGATCATCTTACTGTTTTGGGGTTTTACTTTTGGTGTTGATTCTATCTCTGAGGAAGTTGCGGGGTTTTCTCCATTTATGGTTTCCCCAAGGAAAAACATTTTGTTCATTGTATCTAGTGTTTGATTGTTGTGCTTGTTATTCTCTCAGTTAAAGATCCTAATATAATGCTAGCTTAAATGATAAAAATATAACACTTCCAGCTATGATGAAGTAGCCAAGAAGAAAGGGAAGGAGAATACCAGTTTAAGAAGAATGATGTCTAGGATGCGATATCGAAGACTTGAAGGGAAGTTCGTAGTATCTTCCATATGGATCTACAAGATCCAACATGCAGTAGATGAAAACATCGTGGGATATAAGGCAAGGTTCGTAGCACGAGGCTTCTCATAGAAAGAAGGCATAGAATACGAAGAGACATTTGTAGCCAATGGGAGTTGAGGAACATGATAGGCAGAATCATGTGTGCAAATGAAAGAAATCCTTGTACAAGATCAGAAGACACCCATGGGATAACACATACATGAGGATCTTGACGATCACCTAGAGTGATGAAGATCTTAACCTTTGCTACAAGGTTGAAGATGAAAGCCTATAGAGGATGACAAGCTCACAGATGGGTGTGAGAAGAAATTTTGAAAAGGTTCAAGATAGAGGACCTTGGTATCCAGTGATCCCAGATGGATACATAGAATAATAGTAGCAGAGGAAGATACTTGTCACTCTAGTACATAATGTTTCAGTGCATAGAGTACGAAAGGAAGAGGGAGAATAATGCTCTGCTTCAGAGGGAGTGACTGCAGAAGATCTTAAGGTTCGACATGGTATGACAAGATGGACAACTTACTAATGACTCTAGGCTTTACTAAGAGTAAAGCGGATTCCAACCTTTACTTCAAGGTTGAAGGCAAAAGACCAGTGATGCTCCTTTCATATGTGGATGACTTGTTCATGATAGAAAAGAGGAACCCATTAAAGTTGCAAGAAGGAGACTTGCTGTTGAGTTCAAGATGAAGGAATTGGATATGATGCACTACATTCTAGGCATGGAGGTGTGGCAGAATGCAGATGGAATCTCCTTGGGACAAGGGAAGTATGTATTAGAGATCCTGAAGAGGTTCAAGATGATGGACTACAAGGCCATGACCACACCTATGGAATCGAACCTGAAGCTATTGAGTGATGCTTCATCAGAGACAGTTGATGCCACAATGTATCATCAGATGATTTTTTCCTTAATGTACCTGACGAATACGAGACCAGATATTTGCTTTGCTGTGAACACATTGAGACATGTTCATCTGATGGTTGAAAAGCATGCAGTGAGGTACTTGAAGGGTATAGTTGAGTATGGGCTCAAGTATGATACAAATCAAAATATTAACCTGGAAGGTTATGTGGATTTATATTGGGCAGGCAGTGCCAGTTATAGGAAGAGCACTTTGGGGTACTGCTTCAGTATGGGATCAGGTGTGATCTCTTGGTTTAGCAGGAAGCAATCCTATGTGGCACTGAGTACAACCGAATCAGAATATGGCGCAGATCGTTCGGCTAGTTGTGAGGCAGTGTGGCTTAGGAAGCTATTATCTGAGTTATTTGATCTCCAGTTGGATGCTACTTGTATATATATTGCGACAACCAGAGTTGTGTGAAGTTGTCAGAGAACCCAGTGTTCCATGACAAGTTGAAGCATATCAAGATCAAATATCACTGTATTAGGGATATGGTGCAAAGAGGAGAAGTGAAGCTCCAATATGTTGCAATGGACAAGCAGATAGCTGATGTGTTGACCAAACCACTAGCTAGAGTGAAGTTTGAGTACTTCAGGGAGAAGCTTGGTGTTCTCTAGATCGAGGTTCCCTCCAAATGGAAGTGATGAGTCCATGAGACTTTCTGAAATGGTGGGAGGTTGGGCCTCCCATGGTCAGATGTAAGTGCAGATCCCTTTTCTCGGATGATATATGGTGTGTCCTATAATGCTGGTAAATATAAATGCTGAAGGCCATTCTCTGGGAGAATGGAGGCACCTGGTCAGTTCCCAAGAAATTGATTCAGTCTGAGACTGAAGCTCAACTTAGTGCTGAGAAGCCATTCTCTAGGAGAATGGAGGAACCTTGTCAGTTACCAAGAAATTGATTCAGTCTAGGACTGAAGCTCAACTTAGTGCTGAGAAGCCATTCTCTGGGAGAATGGAGGCACCTGGTCAGTTACCAGGAAATTGATTCAGTCTGGGTCTGAAGCTCAGCTTAATGTTGAGAAGCCATTCTCTGGGAGAATGGAGGCACCTAGTTAGTTACTAGGAAATTGATTCAGTATGGGACTGAAGCTCATCTTAGTGCTGAGAAGCCATTCTTTGGGAGAATGGAGGCATCTGGTCAGTTACCAGGAAATTGATTCAGTCTGGGACTGAAGCTCAACTTAGTGCTGAGAAGCCATTCTTTGGGAGAATGGAGGCACCTGGTCAGTTACCAGGAAATTGATTCAGTTTGGGACTGAATCTCAGCTTAGTGATGAGAATCCATTCTCTGGGAGAATGGAGGCACCTAGTCAGTTACCAAGAAATTGATTCAGTCTAGGATTGAAACTTAGCTTAGTGTTGAGAGCCCATTCTATGGGAGAACGGAGGCACCTGGTCAGTTACCAAGAATTTGTTTTAATCTGGGACTGACACTCAACCTAGAGCTGAGAGCCATTGAGAATGAAAGATGTAAGTGCTGGGTAGGCCATTCCGACATGGTTCTTAGATGTGATCCTCTTAGGGTCAGATATAAGTGCTGAAGAAGATGAAGACCTACCTAGAGGCTAGGGATACAAACAACATGAAAAAGGGTTGGCTCTGTAGAACTTCCTGTGACGAGAAGAATGAATAGATAGCACCATTTGATTGAGATAGTAGAAGCAGTGATGATGATGATGATCTAGATCAAGTGATGATCCAGACTTGATGATGATCTGGTGATACTCTAGATCAAGTGATGATCCAGTGATGCTCCAGATCAAGTGATGATACAGACTTGATGAAGATGACTTGACGTTGAAGATGACTTGACAATGAAGATGACTTGAAGATGAAGATGACTTGAATATGAAGATGACTTGATGATGATCTAGATGATACAGAGAAGAAGACTTGTGCTAATAAATTGTGTCGAGAAAATACCTTCCTAGTTAAGGGGGAGTGTTGATGTATTTGTAACTTCGGAACGTATTCACTTGTATATCTTTTGTATTGTACCCCGATGTTTATTCCAGGAAGTATCTGTAATGTAATTGAGTCATGTCATGCCCCGATGTTTCGATCAAGAGATTCAATAATGTAAACAATTCATGTAAATTCATTGAGGTTAACCCTCCATTGTAAGTCGGGGTAATAGTCCCCACAATTGAGTTAAGGTTAACCCTCGGAGGGCAAAGTCCCCACAATTGTGGGGCACTAGGGTTATTATACTCTCCTAGAGACGTCGTCCCTAGTAAGTAATTGTTAAGTGAGGCTGACATGTTAGAGTGGAAATAAAGTGAATGGAAGAATATAAATAGAAGTGAGGCTCTCCTCATTTCAACACATATACTCACTCACTGGGGCTCATGAGTGAGAGAGGAGAAGCTCTCTCAAGTGAGAGAGAGAGAACAGTTGTGGAGATCATATTTTCTATCTTTGGGTTTTACTGCTACCATTGGTGCTCATTCTATCTCTGAGGAAGTTGCGGGGTTTTCTCCTTTATGGTTTCCCCGAGGAAAATTCTTTGTGTCTCTTGTCTCTTGTGATTATTGTTGTGCATGCTATTCTCTCAGATAAGATCCTAAGATCATATTTCTTAAATGTTAAAAATACAACATTCTTCCCTTGTGGTAGATGGAGAGTCTTCACTACCATTTTTCATCTTCGACAGGTAGATAGTCGGTCGACACTTTTTCTTTTCCTGTGACATATAGGTAGTCTGTGACCAAAAACCCATATTTATTACAGAATTAACACTTATAATTTTGCATCTTTTTGTCATTTTTTTTAGTCGACCAGGTCGCAGCTATCCTGGTAAGGATTTAACTGAATTCCATTCACCAATCCTTTGAAAGATATTCCATCTAATTTCTACAGTTGCACTGAGCCTCCTTCAATGATTTGAATGACCACATACAACCCCAACCAATGTGTTTTTAGCTTGCCAGTGTGCTTAAAAAACTTACTGCGATACTGGAGGACAAGTCCTCCAGCCTAAAATTGCTTATTCTTAATGTGCCGGTCATGCCATATGTGTTTTCGTTCCTTCTTAACATTTTGATGATAACCTGCGACAATTTTTTTTCCTCCAACTGCATAAGTTGGGACAATATTTCTTCGATAGCACCAACATCAATTATTTGAGTAATTGCAACAATCCTTAGACTAGGTATAATGTATTCCATTAGCATAACAACCTCTTGTCCATACACTATTCATAATGGAGTTTTCCCTATTAACTTCTTACAGGTCGTGCGATATGCCCATAGGACCACAAAACATTTATGCTCTCAGTCATCTCTTTGAACATTGCAAATCTTTGTCAATGGGTTCTCCGGGATTTTGTTGAATGCTTTGACAACACCATTCACTTAAGGGTGATATGGTGTTGTTTTCCTATGTTGGATCTACAATTATTCATATAATTCGTCAATCAAATAATTGACAAAATGTGTGCCTTAATCACTTATCAAAATCTTAGGAAATCTGAATATAGTCACAACATTATCTAACAAAAATTTGGCTGCAGTCAATCCTTGTTTGACGTTGCTTCAGCCCATATAGTCAGGTAATCTGTCGCAGTAATAATGTATCTTGCACCTATTTGCTTCCCTGGTGTATTAATAGGTCCAATAAAATCAACAACCCATTTTTCAAATGCCTGCAAATTTATCTAAGGTACTAGTGACATTTCATCTCTTTGCAACGACTTGTCGATTCTCTGACGGATATTGAAGTTGCAACAATATTCTATAGCATCTGCATGCAAAATGGGGCACCATAATCCTGATTGAAATTTCTTTCACACTGTATCTTTTCCAGCATATTGACCTCCATGAACACCAACATGTGCTTCGTTCAATATCATAGGTCGCTCGTGTTCCAATACACAACAACAAATAATTTCATCCAGTCCCATTTTATGCATTTGTCCAACTATCAATTGGAAATATGTAGCTTGCACCACTAATTCTTTTTTCTACCCAATACTAAATACTTCCGGTGCATGTCCCGTACTTAAAAAATGTATAATATCTATGTAATGGTAATCAAAATTGTCATCGTGTATAATTGCGCATCATGAAGACTATCGTCGAGATTACCAGGTTCTTCTCCACTTTCCAGGCTCGATAGATGGTCTGGTCCTTAGTTCAGTTGATCCAGCTTAACAATAACTTCAAATTCAAATTCTTGAAGAAGGAGAAGTCACCAACAAATATTCCCCTCAACACTGGCCTTTTCACCAAGTATTTCAACCCTAAATGGTATGTGACATCTTGAAATGTCCACCTAACATATAGTGTCAATTTTTTTGAAGCACATACCATATGGATAAGCCTTCTCTTTCAATCGTAGTATGATTATTCTCTGTTGTTGATAATTTCCTTCTAGCGAAGGCAATCAGATGATCAATCAGCCCTTCGCCAAGCTGTGCTAGTACACCGTCGAGCGCAACAGATGATGCATCGACATGTACGTGAAATTCCTTCTTCCTTTCTGGCAAAACTAGTATGTGCATTGTGACCATTTTTTTCTTTAGAGTGTCCAGACTTTCTTGGTAGTGTTCGCTTCATTGAAACTTAACATCCTTCTTTAATAGATTCTCCATTAGAGCAGTCACCTCTGCATATCCATTGATGAATTTTCAGTAGTATCTTGTATGCCCCAATGTCGTTCTCAGCTGCTTCACTGTTGTAGATCGTAGGTCGAAGATGATCACAATTTTAGTAGGGTCGACCAAGATACCATCATGACAGACCACATGACCCAACATGACTCCAAATGGGGCACAAAAGATACATTTCTTTCAGTTCAGTGAAATCTGATACTATCGAAACTATTCCAACATAATTATAAGACTCTCAATATGATCCTTTATGATCCCAAACACCATCCAATAATCGACGTAGACCTTAATAAATTTATGAATAAATTCTGTGAAATTTTCCACTACTATCATGGAAAAGATAACAGGAGCATTCTCAAGTCCAAAGGGCATTACTATATATTAGAAACACATCCACTCCATCGCAAGGGTTGTTTTGTGTCGATCTTCCTTTGTGATCCTAGTCTAATGGTAGTAAGAGAACCCATCAGTGAAAGAATAGACTTCTTGACCCCTGACACTCTCCAATACTTCATCTATAAATAGAGTCAGAAATGGGTCATCTAAGCAAGTGTCATTCAACTTTCTTACGTAGATGCAAATACGTACTTCATTGGTAGTCTTCTTATCTTGCAATACTCTCGGAATGATCCACCCAAATTCTTCAATCGGTTCTATGATACTTGCATCCAACATTCGATCTAACTCTATCTTAATTTTTTCTTTATACTGCAGTTTCAACCAATATGGTCGTTGCTTCATAGGATTTGCATTGGGATTTAATGGTATATTCATCTCTCAAAGGTCTCTGACAATCCCCTTCATCTCTTAAAATTTTGTAAGGAACAAATCCTGAAATTCATGCAGTAGGTCCATGATCTTCCTGATAGTTTCAATGTCCCAATAATCTCCAATATTGGTGAACTTTGGATTCTCTATAGATCCAATATTTACTTTATTGACTTTCAACGGTTTCAAAAACTGGTCACTAGAAATACAAAATCCTTCCACCGCACGAATACCTTCAAACTCTAGGATGTTTATGTCGAGCGGTTCGTCATCATCAGGTTCTCTCGTCACATTATTACACTTCATGAAATGTTGTATTGTCTCATTGATCTGATTAAAGTTTGTCATTGACAAAGGGATACCTTCAAATTTCTTTGTCTTGATCACTTGCAATGTGACATCAATCGAAGGATGATCATCGACAAACACAAATGTGTGTGTGAATCTAGCATCCAGTTCATCCCATTCAATCGTTCCATGTCGCGGCTCAATTGACTTGTACCAATTCCTTGGTATCATATCCAACATATGTACAAAGTGATGAACCCATTCCTATCGCGGGAATGCCTCCCATGTCGCATGACAACTATCAATGTGCTCAACAAGACCAATCAAACCTGTGTACTTCTGACCAGTATAGTTGATCTTCTCTCCAAATTGTTTATCATTCAACCTCCGACATTGAGGCCATTATGAGATAGATTGTTTATATGCGACCCACCATCTAGTAGATGTAGCTTTCATTACAAAGTCCAGGGCGGACATGTGTTGATGTTCTGTAACTTTTTCTTCAATTTCTGTAAAAAAAGATGTTAGGTTAGGTAAACCTTCATATGTGGGTATATCACTTGCCTCGATACCTACCCATTGCATAGATTTTGTAATTCTTGCACATCTTCCCATCGATACTTCATGCAATTAGTTCTGCCAATTTTCCAAAGCTTCTCTAGAACCTGATGTACAGGAACTAACGTTGCACCAACTAAGTTTTCCATCGACCATTGGATTTACATAGTCATCCATTGTAGAAGTAATGTTATAGATATTTTTGAGACAATCCCCTTGTCCCTCAGTATTCATTGACTCGGCTTATCTCTAACCTTATGGTAGATCAATTGGTGCAACCACTCTTAAATTTGAGTCTTCGAACGATAAGATTATTTTCTTAAAGTTGATAATGGTCTAATTATCAATCGCCTAGTCGATCCCCATAAGTGCATGATACAGATTCGTATCATTGACAATGTCAAACATTTTGAAGTCATCATAAGTTTTCAGGCCTTCTATCTCGACATACACCTAAGTCAATTGACCGATAGGTATAACCTTCGACTGATTTGGTAATTTGAGTTGGAAAGGAGACCATACGAGTCTCGAATTTCCCATGCTCTCCCAATATTGTCTAGTTAGGATGTTAACATTTGAACCCAAGTCTAGAATAATATAATCCATATTGTAATCTCCTATCTGGGCGGTCATTCTCAGTTCTTGACTAGTCTTCAGTATTTTTCCGATATGATTAACCATTTTTTATGGCCACGCCTCTTCTTGAGGTTCTTCTATCAAAGTTGTCAATTCCATGAGAGCATATTTATCTTGGATTTGCACTAAGCAACTTAAAAAAAATTCTTTTTGTTTACTAACATTTCCCATCAATTGCTTTCTCTATATCTTGTCGAATCTTTTAGGAATCTCCAATATTGTCCTTCCCAAAGTCGACGCTTGTATTTTGTCAACAAATTCTTGTCGCGCATCCAAGAATACTTCCTTTTATTTTCAGACATAAAATGGTGCTTTCTTTTGTGTTGTCGGTCGCACCTACGGTTTCCCATACAGTGCTTCTTGATCTGCTCCTGTCGCATCACCTCCTCTTGTTACAACAACAATATGGGGTTCCCTTGGTTCAACAAAAATATTCTGGATATTCTAATGGGGGTTCAGATTTCTTACATTCCTTGCCTGCCACTTCGTAATCAACTGTAGACATTGCTCGATAGTATGCTCAAAAGCTTTGTAGTACAAACATGTTGTAGTAGGATTCGTGCAGTCCTTGGTAAAATGTCTAGGCTACCCATAATTGTAACATATAATTAGGCCTCTTCCGTGACCAAATACTCCTCCTTGTCCTCGGACTCTAAAATTTCAACCCCCCTAGGTTGAGGGTATTGTTGCTACAGATACTATTTCTGAGGGTACTGAGCCTGTGGATATTGAGCATGAGATCGCTAAGATATCATTTGTTCTTCGCTATTCATTAAATAGGTATCAACTATTTTCTCCTGTAGCAGCTGATATGCTCTGCAGTATTTCTCATCATGGCCTACTAATCGACATAACTTATAGTATAAATTGGATAGCGCACTTCCAATATTCTGTATTTATAAACATTCTTCCAATGGATAGCCCCTAGTATGGAATATTCAATACCAAGGCATCCCTTGTGTATTATTGGGTTCAACTCTCTCGATGCGACATAGTTCATAAATTTCAAGCAATTGTCTTTGTGGTGTCCCTCGGTTCTGCGTATGGTACACAAGAGTTCTTCTTGGACCTCTTTCTCTTTTTTAATATCTTGAAGTTATAGTGTAAGGTTGGCTAGTTGCGACTATATTTACATCATTCCTACACTAGTTTCGCCAACCTGTGAGGATTCCAACTTGATAGAAAAATCTAGGGCCTTAGTTTGGGATACAATCTTTTGTTGCATCACAGGAATCTGGATGTGCAGTAGCAACACTGCAATAAAGCATTCTTTTTGTTGAACATCTGACATCTGGAATCTTACTTTAGCCATCAACGTCTTGAATCTTTGGTCAAAGTCCCAAACAGTCTCCGTAGGAAATTTCTTAATTTCTTTTATCTTTGTAATACACTACGACTCAAATTTGGGCTTTCTGAACTCATCTATGAAGCCTACCTAGATTTGATCTAATTTTTTCTCTAGGATTACTGTTAGAACCACAAAGAATTTCATGTACCAATCCAATGCACAACCCTTAAGGGTTGTGGGTTGTGATCATCAGAGCTTTTTGATGGCTTCATCTTGGATCTGTCGCATGGTCCACAAGGCTTCGCATAAAAACCAATGTTGTTCAAGGTCTTCTAACCCATTTCCATTAAATATTAGCAACTTAATATCATTCTCGGCCATTATATTTGTTCTTGGCACTACTTAGCTAATGGGAATCCCTTGTTTGCTATTTCCACGTCTATTGTTACTTTGATTAACAAAACCACTGGGAGATGAGTTTCTAGATCTTACCTCCAGATATGTACACGGGGTGGTGGGTATGTCATAATCTTACTTTGGATCTGGGGCTTCTTCTTCCTCTTTTTCAGATATAGGCTAATATTCCTCTTCCTCATCACAAGAACCTTCGTCAAAGTGCAAAGCCAGTTCGTAGTCCTCTGCTCTGGTTGTACTGCAACTTCCTCTTCTGTTCGCAGTCCTTCTTCTCTTTCCAGACCGAAATTTTCTTCCACTCCTTAGGCGTCCACTTTTTAGCTCAACCTCGCTATCACCATGAAACATCTCAACTTATTCCTTTCCATCTTATTCAGATCTCCTCTTGTAACATTACCCAACATCTCCATGCACAAGTATTTATTCATTGGGCTCCATTTTCAGGATCCCTTTCTCACATACGAGCATCTTTATCCAAATCTTTAAAGATGCCAGGTACCATCCTCTAGGTCCTTGGAAAATCTTTCTTTTTGCCTCACTGTATGATTGTATGGTGTCGACTGCAATTTTTGTGATGTATCCTTCCAAAATAATGTCAACCAAGAAATCAAAATCCTTAGATATAGGGTTGCTAATACTTTTCAGCCGCTGAATCAACAAATGGCTCCACTCTATCGATTATCCTTCTTGAAATTTTTTCCCCTAGGTTGCTAACTTCAACAACCACTCATACAACAAAACAAGAAATTCACAAAAGAAAATCTCGTGAATATTGGTATAAATGTACCGCTCCAACCACTCGGTTCAGTTCAAAATCTACCCAATCTTTCTTCCCGCAGAAACTGTAGTGCTTTAAAATCTGCCCAATCTTGAATTTCTGGCTTCTTTGGGTGCCAAAACATATCCCCAACAAAATGATTCATGGTCCCAACAACGAAACCATTTGTTGGCCTTCTTCCCCGTCGACCCAAGTCCAGATCCTTAGTCGAAAAAAAAATCCCAATATATCAACTCGATAGAGGAGGACCCCATCGACAACACTTGTGACACAGATGCAGTCTCACATGAGATATCTTATTGGGAACTTCTAGAACCAGGTTTCTGCGGTTATGTGGGGATCTCTAATTGTGCAGTACTTTATCATATTGCTCAACCGAAACCAAGGATTATACTTCTTATTCCTTTTCTATTCATTCAATATAACAATCTATTTACCACTCTACACATCTTGCAGTATTCAACATAAAATCCTTATCACATATTCATTCAATATTCGATGTGACACACACACACACGCGTGCACACACATTGTATTATTCATAAACAAATGCGGTGCAACATATTCAAATATACTTATTCACAACATACATGCATTCGACATAAACATATTAATCAAAGACACACTAAGACAACGATTAACATGGAAACCCATCTAGGAAAAACCACAAAGGCGCTCTTCATCTGGAATGAGAAATACGTTAGCACCTTTCGTCTGTGCACTCAGCTTGTAGACATTTCTCTATATATTATTTATAACTTAAATAGACTTCTCTCCTCTCATGCTCTCTGGTTTTGGGACTATGTATTTCTTCTCTCCTTCGCTCCTTTGTCGATCCATGCATAGCCTGGATCAATCCTCTAGCTAAACAACTCTCTTCTTCTCTTCTCACCCTACACAATGACTTCACCAATCTAACAATCAACCAACTAATAAACTATTCAACTTGGCTAAACTGGCTAACAACTTGGGTTCACCCTTTTATAAGCTTCTACCTTTCTTAATCAACCAACTCTTTTCTATTAGCTGGCAGGCTGCCATTTCTATTCTCATACATTCAGTTACAACTAACAATAGGCACTATCGGTCTAAAAATACAATTATGCTTTATTACCAAAATCATGCTTTCTTCTAACTAATTCCTTACCCACAATAAGCCGAACTATCCTTTTCAGCTGCTCTACTCTTCTTCTATCGTGGTTCCTTCCATCGCGGATGCTCCCGTCGTCGATCTTTCTGTCACAACTTCTCTTCTGTTGCAAACTATTCTTCTGTCGTAACTCTTCTTGCGACCGAAATATTTATCTTTCCAAATAGAATTCTGGCTAAATTATGCTTAAATTTTCCTAGGGCCAACATATTTCAACGATAAGCATAAAAATAAGGATAACCAAGCCAAACTTCCACAAAAAAAATCATGTGAATGCCCATAATTGAAGTTGAGGATGCCACTCTGAAAAGAGTTATTACAACAATCGACAATTGCATAGCTAATTGTTGGACTAAACTCAGACCCTAGGTTCTAAATCATAAAACAACAATACCCCTATGAGAATCAACATTTTCATTACCCTTAAAGGAAAAAGTCTCACCGACACTCTCACAGATATTATAGAGACTGAAATAAGGTTAAGGTGTGATAAGCATTTGCCATTATTATACTCTTCATCATTCAATTGTAATTCAACATAATACCGCAAATAAATTTATATTCATCTATAGTTTTACAATCATACACAAGTGATTCAGAACAAATAGTTGGTCCATTCCATTAATACAAAAGCATTACATTTGACATTACTTTCTATCATACACCAAAATTTTATCGTCTAAAATACTTGTAGCGGGAACCCAAAACAATCCCATCTTTTCAGCCTTTATACAACATGACATACAATTATCACTTTCACCAACTATCTTGTAACTAAGAATATTTAGGTTATACAGGACAATAGTCTCTCAGTATAATGTTCTTGACTATACCTACGAGGTCTTGACATATTTTAAGGGAGTGGGTTTCCCTAAAATGTAATCATTATAATTTCTTAAAGTATTAATTCGTTAAGATGGTAGAAGATGAGTTAATGTAAGAGGATATGATCCTCGTAGACATTTGTGTAAGAGTCTAGAAGGTAATGAGTTGGTATATTTGGGACAGATAAGGATTTAATGTTCAATTACCTTCTATGCTTAAAAATGGATGTAAGCCTACGCACATAGTGTGTGGCCAAACTGATTGAAGATCAAGCCATTGGAGGGACATAAGTTCTCTTTGTTGGAAATTATGTATGGAGGTTTGATGAACTAATACATTTCAAGTTATGTATATGGATGCTACTGTGTAAAATAATGATTTTAGTATGATGACCTTCTTTTCCATAGTATTTTTGTTTATATCATATGTGAATGAATAGATAATGAAAGTCTTGATCATTGTATGTGAAATAAAGGGTTGTGTGTAATTATAATCAAATCAAGTGAATTCGGGTTGTGTTATAGGTGCAGGGGAACTAACCAATATACATATTAGTTTATGTGCTCTCATGATTTGGTACAAATTATTTGATTTTGACGACTTGAGACAGAAGGCATTAACCAATGATCTGAACATATAGTGCTCAAATATAGTTGGAGATTAGACTAAAAAACTTGTCTATATGTGGAATGATTTCCAGAAATGAGCATGGTATTCAAAAACAGGTGAGAAGATTACGCTCTTTTGTTGTTTATACCATATCTTGTACTTCTAGATATGAGATTTATTCTTGTGATATCATGAAAGGTCCATTTGCTCATCGATTTATGAGTGTAGGCATTGCATTCTAGGCTTTGTTATTTGTTCTTAGCATCAAATTTGGAAAGAAAGAATGTCATGATTTATTATAATTCATTGGGAAATATATTAACTAATCCATGCTTGTAGATGGTGATCTCAATATCCAATCGAAGTACTGTTTGTAAACTTGTCAATGGATAGCTAAATATTGAAATTTCAGCAAATTCGACTATAAATGGGTGGAGATAGGTTGCAAAACCATAAATAGTGTTTTGTTATGTAATAAAAATCTCCTACAATTGTAAGACATTGATAGAGCCAATCCAAGAAGCACACAAAACAATGGATGCAATATTTCACTAAGGTGGTAAGTGAAGTATTTAATTGAGGAATAGAATTGATTTCTTGTACATATATAATTAGTGCAGAAAGTTGCTCGAGAATCCAAAGTGATTACAACTGAGAGATGATGCTATAAATGAGTAAGCGAAAATACCCAGAGATCTTGAGATCAGAGGTCAAAGTAGAGGCCAAGATGCATGGTTGAAGATTCATGTAACATCTTCAATGTTCCTGTAGCACATATGTATTCTAGTAATGTTTATTGATTCTTGTAACATGTATGTATTTCGGTAACACTTATTCCATTCCCATAGAATAAATGTTTTCCATCCAAATTGATTCCATGTATCAATTTTTCGATGAATAGAGGAGTTAGGGACTGTTTTTTTATATTCACTTGCTTTTCCTAGGACTTAATTTGATTCCCATTTTCTCAAACTTTTGGCACCTCATGCAAATGATTCCACATCATAAAAATAGTATCTACCAACTTTGATAGAGCTTGCACTTGCCTTTTAGTTTTTTCAAACATTTCATTAGATTTAACTATTTGATTCTTTAACTCTAATTGTTCTAGTGTTGTTACTTTATATAGTTGATCCTTCAATTCAATACTGCATTTTGAGCTTGTACACCCTGAATCAATGTCTTTATATAATCAAATTTGCTTCAGGATAGGTCTGTGCAACATCTTCATTCTCCTCTTAGTGTAGCACTAAATATAAATCTTCTTCAACTGCAGTTGTCAATGAACTGTGTTCAACAACCTCTTTCACATGCTTCTGTTGAATCTCGCATAAGTCCAACTCAAATACAAATGTTGCGCTCACATTTCCTCTACAACCACTACAATATAATCCTGCAACTGCTAAAAAGAAACTTGTGAAAGTTCCACTTCAAATCTAGAACAACTCGACACTAGCGATGAAGAACCCTCCATATCCTTATACAACACCATGCGATGCGAGGGTCTATACTAAGATACCTCTTCTTTACAATTTGTATATTGTATTTTTCTATACCTAAACCAAAATTCTTTCCAGTATTATCTATATCTATCTATGAAGTACCTTGAACTGAACTCCCCCATTTCACCTTAGATTTCAACTTCAACAACTGTTGAGTAAAATTTAGATGAAGCACCTATTGTGAATCAAGATTAACCTTGATAGTTATAATGATATCTCATAATGCTATCAACTCTGTCGATTCACCTTTCTTTATAGAAAAAAAATGTCTTTCAACCCTCTGGCCTCTCTACGAGGATGAGCGATCCAGTCACACAGACTTTGTTCTTACCTGCTTCTAGGACTTCTCTTGTTCTAAAGCAGAGGATGGGAAAACCTGTTGTACACTTCTTCTTCTGGAGTTCTGACACTCCTCCAGGTGTATCTTTCTCCTTCTTTTTCTTTGCACATAACCTTAGAGATCCTTGCACTATCAAACCGGTAAAACCCCAGACCTTTGGTTTCTTCTTCGTCTTTCTTTGCAGAGTATTTCGTATTTCAGCCTCTGAATCAGGTTGTATTTGGAGTTGTGCAGTCCAATCTTCCATAACTTCTTTAATATTTTCCTCTAAAATATAAAATGGTAGAACCTCAATTCTATTCGAAGGATCTGAGTGAGGTGAAACAAACACATTCTGAGCATCTACCTGAAAAATCATACTTATCTGACAAATATGTCAGAATATGAATATGGTATGACTTAGCGGTCGCTTGAATCATTTTCCATATACCAACACTGAAATGCTAAATTGGTACTCTGTTGCACTTCCTTATCGACGCTATGCCGCAAAATACTAAACATTGGGTATCAAAATGACTTCATCACCTCTGTATCATGTTCTCTCCCTTGAGGATCCTTCCATTCCACCGTTGCAATTAATAAAAATACCTCTCTCAAATGAATCTCTTTGTCTAAATCTTGAGTCTCAAAACACTCTTGAATAAACTCCGCCAATAAATATTTCACTCTACTCATTTTGATATACTGAGTGCATCTTTTTGCTGTAAAAAAGACACTCGTAGGGAATTCATCTTTGCAACACTTCCGAACAACTTTTCCTGCCAAAATCTGGGTGGCAAACCATACTCCTATAATAGTAATAACGGAAATTATTGCTCCTCTCGTTCCATGGTCTGTTCCATATTTTTTATAAACTTCATTAGTCTTCAAAGCAAGCGTTGTTATAGCTTATACATGATCTTCCCCTTTATGCCACAAACCAAATACCTTGTGAATCGCATCGACATCCATGAAATATGGTTTATCCAACCATAAGTAGCCTCTTTACATTCGACTCAATAGAAAACAAATGCAACATTTAGTACTAGGTCCATGCCCAAAATGTGTAACATCTAACAAACACATAATACCTAACTAAAAAATTATTCTATGCCCACTCCTTAGGGATGGCTCATTCAATACCAGCATGACCCAAAATCATATCCGTATTGTTTGAAAACTGAAGGCTGAGATAAAAATCACGATCCTACAAATTAAAATCTAAAAACATCATGGATGGTACCTTCCCTACAAGTTGTTCCTTGATATCTACCATGTTATCGAATTCTACAATAGGAATCTTTGCTCCCTTAATTTTTTTTGTGCTAAAGTTAACTCTTGAATATAAGAGAGGCAAGATTAACACATCTTAATGCTCAAAGGAAAATGTTGATTGATTGATTGTGTAACAATAGAAGGGGAATTGAAAGGGTGGATAAAGGACCAGTAATCATGCATACAATATCTACCAATAAGTACATACAAGGGATGGTAACAAGGATGATGTAAAAGTATAAAGACTACAAACAATAGACATGAATGAGCCAACTTTGAAAGTCATATGTATGACAACAACCAATTGCTACATACATAGGATAAAAATAGTTTTAGACAGAAAAACATTCTAAACAAAAGGGATGCAAATACCTAAGACTACTAATGAGAAACAAAAGAGATAGAAACACTACCATTGTAAGAATCACAAGCAGAACTACACCAAAATATGGATCTGTATTTGCATAAATGATAAGTCAAAGTGGCTCATAATGGATATTACATCCTCCATACAATCCTCAAAATGCACTTACAGGCTTCAAAAGAAGCTTTCAAACTAATGGCATTCAACCCTTACAATCGCATAGCTTCTCTCCGATGGAACCTCCTCTTCCTTCCATTTGATTCATTACATTTATAATAAATTAGAGATCTGAAGAAAGTTTCTAGATCCAAAATTCTAGGGTCTAATATGCCCAAAATAGCAAAATCGGATTTTGAAGGAAATCTGGCAAATTTATGGAAAAATGGCCTGAAATAACGACCCGTATCTGCTAAACCGTGATAGATGTTTAAATTCTGAGAGAGGTATTTGTAAATAGGTCTGTTATGAACAAAATATTCTTTTTTAAATTCATCTACAATTGATCGAAATACGTGCCCAAGTATAATGACAAAAACAAGAAATCATTAAATGTTAAAATATGGAAAAATAGGCCATGAAGATTCATTTGAATCTTCCAAACCATGACACCTATTGCAAAACTGAAGGAGGTTTTTGTGAATGAGCCAGTACTTGAAAAAAAACTATTTGGGTTTTCTTAAATTCACTTCCATTTCCTCGTAATCTGTGTCCAATGACAATGACTAAAGCAGAGAAAAACAGACATTCCGACAATGAAAGTAAATTTTGATAGGGTAGATTGTGGTACTAACAATTTCCTTTACTTTGGGTCAATATTTATGTACTCCAGCGTCCATATTCTATCTCAACAATTCGAATCTATCCAACAGTAGTTGTTACTTTGATCTTCACTATACAACCTCACTCACTACTACGCAAATATTTGACAGAACTAAGTCAATCACCACAACGCTTTACCTTCTTTAAACAACCTCTTCACTTAATTAGCACCTTTCAATCTCATTAATACACCTTTTATGTTTCATAACTCCTAACACGACTCATTTAATCTTCTCGATCTTCTTTTTAGTACATAGTTTATCCTTCTAATCTAATCACCATTACTTAAAACTTCCCACATTCCAATATGCCTTCATCATTCCAGTTCTTTCCATAACTGCAATTAACAAGTTCGAGTTATACTTAATTTTATTCAAATTTTAAACTTGACTACTTCCACTACACTTTCTAACTAACTGACATCATCACCCATAAATAGAAACAACATGTGTACCTTTCACTAACTACCATTGAAATCTACCCAATCTACTATGTACATCATCAACCATCATTACTTAGTTGTCATACGTCTGACCCTTGTGGGCTATAATTTGTTTTAAGTATACTTCTATTTACCATGCCTTTAGGTCAACCACCCCATAATGTCAGTAACTAAACAACATCGGCTTCTATAATATAAACAATTCTAAATGGACCCATCCATCTCATTTGCAACTTACCAGGATGTTTAATGTACCTATTGTCATACAACAATACTAGAGAATCGAGTTCTAGTTCTCTCTTCTTTATGTTTAAATCATACCAAGCTTTCTATCTACGACTCTCCACCTGTTGAATAAACCCTACAAGTATTATATCTTCCCCTAATTCCATGAATTCATTCAACATACTCTGTAACGATTAATCATTAGTCATATTTATATCCAACACAATGCACAAGCTAGGTATGAAAAACTCAACATGAATCTCTATTTCCTTCCCATAAACCAATCGAAAAGGTGTGAATTTAGTCAACCATTTACAAGCGGTTAGATAATCCCACAACACTACTGGAATCCTCTAGTCCTAATTATCCCGCTCTACATTATAGACCTTTATTGATGCACGCTCTAACACCTTTTAAAATTCTTCCACTGTTCCATTTGCTTGAGGGTGATATGGTGTACTCTTTTGGTGATGTATAAAAAATTCATGCGTCAATGCCCTAATAATTGCATTCAGAAAATGAGATCCTAGGCCACTCATCAGTACTTTGGGACAACCAAGTCTTGCGACAATATTCTAAAAAAGAAATCACGCAACAGTCTCCATTGTATAGTCCTTCATTGGTGTTTATTTTTTCCAATGTGTTAAAAACACAATAAATGTAATTATATATCTAGCACTTGATCTACTTGCCGATGGATTAATGGGCCCCACAAAATCAATTGCCCAATTTTCAAATGGTTACAACACAATAAATGGAAGCAATGATAGTTCATCACAAGTCGATGGTTTCCCTACGTGCTGATACACATAAAAAATGTTTACAATATTCCTTTGCCTCTTGAAATAATGTTGGCCACCATAAATATGTGCACAATACTTTTCTTGTAGTAGATTTTCATGTTTCGTGTCTACTTGCTATACATTCATGTGCTTCATATAATATTGCATCACTCCCATGATCAATTACACACCTACATAGTTGTTGAAATAATGTAACTTCGAAGAATATTCTACTTGTACTTTACATTATTATTATTATTCCTCCTTCAAGATATGTCATTAATGTATAAGGTCATGTAAAAGTCATGAGGTAAATCCTCTTATGTAAGTTGGGTCAATAGTACCCAGAAAAGATCAATATAAATATTATGTTGAGTTTTCTTAGGTAGGTCGATCCTGTCAATTTGATAGGTCGGCCCAGTTAGGTTAGTCAAGTGATTAGTATAGATAGGGAGGCACCCTCCTTCATTTGTACAGACACACTCACTCATGTATTGTGCAAGTGAGAGAAAGAAGAAGGATAGGGAAGGAGGAGGAGAAGTATTTCTGGTGTCCTTGGCTCTTAAGCTAGGGTTTCGTGTCTCTCCCTTATGAGACCTTGTTCTTTGGGAATTATACTCTAGTAAAATATATTAAGGAATTTTTGCGGGGTTTTTTCCCTTGTGGTTTCCCTGAGGAAAATTCTTTATGTTCTCTTGTCATGTTGTGCTTGTCTTTCTTTCAGTGATCCTATTGCATATGGTTATGATGTTATGATGCTAAAAGTTTAAATATATAGTATAACCATTAAAAACTTAACATGGTATCAGAGCCACCCTTAAAGAAGTATTTGTGCAGCCGAAACACTGCTACAACTGCAGTTACTGGAGATTAGGGTTTCATGCTTGAGAACCCTAGAAGGAAAAATCTAGTCATCTTGGAATTTTCTCTATAACTAGAGTTTGGAGAAGGATCAAGAGCTGAAAATTTTACAGCACGAAGATGATATCTTGATGTACCTTGTGTACGAATTTAAACCTTAGATTCATTGTACATTAGGAGATATGATCCCTCCAAATCAGGGTACCAACCTCTTCCAGAAATCAGTCAAACAAGTGACCTAGAGAGAGACTTGCTATATCTTGGTCTAGGAAGACCCAAATCAAATTTCTCAATATGTTTCAAATAGAGAACAGACTGTAGTTTCTTTGGTGGGAGTTTCATACCCCGAAGTTGAAACAAGGACACGTGGCAGTCCGTACAAGTTCTCTATACTAAACTAGTCCTCAAACGAGTCACCTTGGGAAACTTAGCATAAGTTCCATTTGTGAGCCCAATACTGCTGTAACCTGTGGGGTTGGAAAGAATACATATGAGGTTAACTCGGGATGAATTTTCATACCTTGAGGAGCAGGAATTTCAAAGATACAACAAAATCAAGATTAGATAATTATGTAGAAGAAATTGGAGAAACTAGGGATTCCTGTTCTAGGCACTTCCCTCCATCAATTAGTTGAAAAAGGAGGGCCATCCACCTCACCCTAGGAGGGTGCATATTTCTATGGAATTAGAACTCAATTCCAAGAACTTTCATTTTTTGGCCCTATCACTGCTTCTAAGAAAACTGGGGCATCAATTATTTTGTAGTTCTGTCCACAGATTTGGCAAAAGGACTACAGTTCTTAACTCTCCTCTGGGAGGAAAATCTCTCTCTCTAATTAGTTTTTCAATATTCCAACGATGAAAAATTAAGGTTTCTCTCTCAAACCCTAGGTCAACCAGAAGCAGTTTTCTAGAAAATCATTGAAGCAAACATTTAGTTGAAACAATCTCATTTGTAAGTACTACCCTCTCTTATTTCCACTTAAGGTTCTCATTTTTATCATGATGACAATCCATACCAAGCTTGAGGACAATATTGAAGGAGCCAAGAACTCTCAAGGATGGAAGTATAGAGTGTTTCTTATACTTGAAGAAGCATGACTTGGGAGAACTATGTCAAAGAAGAAGCTGCAGATTCAGAGGGAGATGAAGATATATATAAAAAAAGGACCTAGTCAAAGCCAAGAGCATTATTTTCATCTCCATTGGATCTCACATGTCCATCCTTGAAGAATCCCAAGGAGATGTTTGACGCAATGACCATCTTGTATGAAGGAAGAAAATTATCACAAGAAGCACAAAAAATTGAAGATGAAGGACTCCTCACAGTTTAGATGGGTGTGGCCATCGATTTACATTCCAAGGTGAACATGTTGAAGAAGAAGGACTCATTTGATATGAACACCTTGAGTCAATATCTAGTTGAGACCAAACATGTTCACCTTGTAGCTGCAAAGCATGTGACGAGGTACCTGAAACGTATGGTAGACTATGGTCTTTGTTATACTAGAGATCATAACTTTAGATTGTACGGTTATGCAGATTCAAATTTGGAAGGAAGTGTTGTAGACAAAAATAGAACTTCAAGTGGATGTTTTAGTCTGGGGTCATCCATGATATCATAGCTAAGCAACAAGCAGTCCAGTGTTTATATCAACACTGTAAAAGAGGAAAATATTGCATGTTGTTCTGCCAGTTGTAAAGCCATATGGCTTCTAAAGTTATTACCAGGACTATTCGATCTGGAGATGGATGCCACCTTGATTCTATGTGATAACCAAAGCTGCATAAAGATGACAGAGAACCTCGTGTTCCATGATAATATGAAGCATGTAGAAATATAGTATTTCTACATTCATGACATGGTGCAGAAGGGAGCTATAAAGCTCCAATATGTGAGCACATATGAGCAGGTTGCATATGTATTGATTAATACTCTGTCTCGTGTGAATTTTGAACACTTTTGAGATAAGCTTGGTGTTGTCCATAAGGACTTTCCTTGAAAGGGGGTGTAGTATTGATGATACTATGGTATCTTGATCACAACATGTACCTTAGTTGGGATTGATCATCCTTAGATTTGATCTCGTAATTACGAAAGGAAGTATCATGTATCATCTTGAATGTTTATCTTTAGACTTGATCTCGCAATTCCAAAAGAAAGGATCGTCTAAGATGTTGGTTGATGGACTTGATCCCGTAATTCCGAAAGGAAGGATCATCTAGAATGTTGGTTGATGAACTTGATCCTGTAATTCCAAAAGGAAGGATCATATGAGATGTTGGTTGATGGAATTGATACCATAATTCCGAAAGGAAGGATCGTCTAGAATGTTGGTTGATGGACTTGATCATGTAATTCCAAAAGGAAGGATCGTCTAAGATGTTGGTTGTTGGAACTGATCCCGTAATTCCGAAAGGAAGGATTGTCCTGTGCATGTATGTGTCAGCTATGATCAGTATTTGTGGCTCCATAGATACTTGATCCCGTAATCCCAAAAGGAAGGATCATCTAAGCACTACATATGTGTTGGACTCAGAATCCCATAATCTGAAAGGAAGGCTCATCCATGATCCTGTAATTTCGAAAGGAAGGATCATGTTGGTTGTTGATGCACCTACCTCATTCTGTTGCCATAGATGATGTTGCTTCAACCTTGAGCTGATGATGACAACGTTATTAAACCTGTCACATGTATTTATTGATGTTATTCCATCTTTATGTTGATGAGATAGCTTCGTGATGTCGTTGTTGTTGATGTATCTATTTTTATATACTGAAGATGTTGGTGATGATACTTCAACTCTATATTGAAGATGTTGATGATGATGTTTCAATAGTTTCGTATTGTTAACACTCGATGATGTTCCAACAATTATATGTTGATGTTGATGATGATGTTTCAATAGTTTCATATTGTTAACGCTCGATGATGTTCCAACAATTATATGTTGATGTTGATGATGATGATGTTCTATTAGTTCCATGATGATGCAACCAATGATGATGTTCTAGCAGTTCCATGTTGATGTAGATGATGATGATTTTCTAGAAGTTATATGTTGATGCAGATGATGATGATGCTCCAACATGCAGTTCCATGCTGATGTAGATGATGATGATGATGATGTTCCAACAGTTCTATGCTGATGCATATGCCTGATGATGATGTTCGAGCTCCATGCTATAGATGATGATGCTCCTGCTCCATGTTGTTGATGATGATGCTCCTGCTTTGTGCTGCAAATGACGATGCTCCAAATCCCTGTTGTAGATGATGATGTTCCAGGAAGCTGTTCCAGTTGCTGATATTGACGTTGTTCAAAACTTCCAATGATCTATAGATGTACCAGACAATGTTCCAAATGATGTTGTTGATGATGCCTCCTCCTACCCCCTTTTGATGATGTTGTGTAGAGCCACACTTGTTGTTGTTGTTGTCAGAATAATACCCTTCTTGTTAAGGGGGAGTGCTAAAATAATGTAACTTCAAAGAATATTCTACTTGTACTTTACATTATTATTATTATTATTATTACTCCTTCGGGAGATGTCATTAATGTAAAAGGTCATGTAAAAGTCATGAGGGAAATCCTCCGATGTAATTCGGGTCAATAGTACCCAAAAAAGATCAATATAAATATTATTTTGATTTTTCCTAGGTAGGTCGGCCTTGTCAGTTTGATAGGTCAACCCAGTTAGGTTAGTCAACTTATTAGTGAAAATAGGGAGGTGCCCTCCCTCATTTGTACACACTCACTCACTCATGTATTGCGCAAGAGAGAGAAAGAGGAAGGACATATAAGGAGGAGGAGACGTATTTTTGGTGTCTTGGGCTCTTATGCTAGGGTTTGGTCTCTCTCTTACGAGACCTTGTTCTTTGGGAATTATACTATGGTAATATATATTGAGGAAATTATGTGGGGTTTTTTCCCTTGTGGTTTCCCCGAGGAAAAATCTTTGTGTTATCTTGTCATACTGTGCTTGTCTTTCTTTTAGTGATCCTGTTGCATATGGTTATGATGTTATGATGCTAAAAGTTTAAAGATCTAGTATAACCATTAAAAAATTAACAACAATATCCCATCGGCTCCTACTTTGTATAACTTACCAAAATCAATTGATAGTCCTCACTCCTTCTTGCTAACTTCCTTCATTGAGCCACTATACAATCATAGGGTGTTGTTCATGTCATTAAAAGTGTTGGAATTTCTATAAATATATATGGTACTACATCCAACCGAAACAAATGCACATATGGAAATTGGCCATTTATGATTTCCTCTGCTTCTCCATGTTCCAACCTTGATAAGTGATTTGGACAAACATTATGCTTTTTGGGCTTAACCACCACTTCAAAATAAAAAAATTGAAACAACAATAGCCACCGACAAATCCTTCCCCCCAACATTGGCTTATCGACTAAATATTTTAAAGCAAAATGATTAGTAATTTGTAGTATAATTATTCTTTACATTTGACAGCTTCCTACTTGCAAATGAAATAGGATGATCAATATTTCCCTCACCTAGCTATGCGGATACGATTCTCAATGTTGTTTATGAAGCATTCACATGCACATCAAATATCTTTAAACAATCTCAAAAAATCATAATTGGTGTCATCACCATTTTTTATTTCAACATATCAAATGTTTCTTGGCATTCAAAATTCCATTCATATGTATTTTCCTTCTTCAATAACTTTTCTAGTGGTGTATTAATCTTTGCATTATTTTGTATGAATTTCCTCTAATACCACATGTGACCTAGTATTGTGCGCAATGCCTTTACTGATGTAGGAGCTGGAAACTTTATTATTACAACAATTTTAGTGAATCCACCAATAACCCCTCATATACTACATGACCTAACATGACTCCAACATGTGTTCAAACTCAACATTTTTTCAAATTTAATAAAATCTACAATTGCCTATATCTATACATCATTAGTCTCAATACCTGAACATGATATTTCAATAGACTGAATATTGTCAAGTCATCAAGATAAACTTCCATAAACTTATGCATGAACTCCTTAAATGTTGTAATTACAATTGGAGTGAACACTACAGGATCATTCTTCAATCCAAAAGGCATTACCGTATAAGAAAATGAACCCTACTCTATTACAAATGTAGTCTTTGTTCTATCTTCCTCTGCAATCTTCTCCTAATAACATCCCAAAAATATGTTTATAAAGAAATATGCTTCTCTTCCTCCAATATTTTATAATACTTCATCCACAAAATGGGTAGGAAATGGATAATGTATAAAAATTGCATTCAAATCTATCAAGTCAACACAAATTCTTATCCCTTTGAGTTTTTTTATCCTAAGCTACCATTGGACTAACGCAGTCAGATTCCTCTACTAACACTATAATTCACGCTTCCAAAATTTTGTCCAATTCCTGGTGCACCTTTTCTTTATATTTTGGATTCAATTGACAAGGTCTCTTCTTTAGAGACTTTACATCAGGTTTTAATTGAATCTTCGTTTCTTCAAACGAACTTGTAATTCTCTTCATTTTATAAAAAATATATATAGGAAATATATGTTCATATTCTTTCAACAGTTGCACCACCTATGTCACTATCTCTTGGTCCCAATAATCTCTAGTTACAACCATCTTAGGATGTTCTTATGTACCAATATTATATTTCTTTGTTTTAAGTAGCTCCAAATACTCTAACATAGTAAGATTTATACTTTTATCCTTTAATGCATGTTTCCCTTTAGTCTCTTTAATGTTTACTTTCTTATGATACTCCTCTTTTCCATGTCCCACTTCAATGATATTCCAACTGGCTGATTAAGTTGTACCATCTTTCTATGTGTTCCGCAAACTACTTTCTGTAAGATATCTGGGGATTTTTTTGAATCGAATTCTTTATCATGTGCAAAATATCCTTCAACACTATGTTACTTTATGAAAAACTATAGGTATCACAAAATTGATCTCTTGTTTCTTTCTATTTAATTATTTGCCTCCTTATTTCTCCCTAAATATACCAACTCCTTGGTAATGTATCCAATGTATGAATGAACCTAAGAACCCACTTCTCCATAGGGATATGTCTCTCTATCCATATTTTCTCACAAATCCACAGGTGTTCCTTTGGATATGGAGTTCCTTTGTATCCGTTTCTCAATTCCTTCTCAACTACCGACTGAAATCTAATACAAGTATTTTATGGTATATTCTCCTGACAGTCCAACTTATGCTTGTGAGCGACCGACTAACGCATAAGTTTTCCTTTTAACATAGCAATCAACGCTTGAATCCTTACTGGTTCTGCACTTTTTATTCCATTCTATTTGTAAACTCATCCACCACTCTTGTGCAATCAAACTATAGAGTAACACATAGTTTCTTCCTACGTAACGCACATATTTAACAACCCTTGCACATATTTGACATGATACTTCATATAATTTGTTCTACCATCTCTCAGTTGCATCTCCTTAATCGGTATCAAATGAACAAATACTACACCAACTGATCTCTCCAGCAACTATGGGATTTACAAAATATTCCATCCTTCCTATAATAATGTAATTTGTTTATATTTCTTTGTCTTCCACAACATCCCTTATTGTATGCAAATGTGTTTCTCCCTTCTTTGGATCCAATGGAAATCACCCATGTTTCGTTTGGTTTAAAGGACACAATCCTATGCTTTAAATTCAATATCATGTTATTTTCAAAGGCCCAGTCAATTCCCACCATTGCTAGGTAAGGTTCTAACCCATCTAAAATTTCAATAACTTCGAAATCTACACTAGTTTTTAGTCCATCGTTGTCAACTATATTCCAATCTTGTTACTGGATATATTTTGTATTTATTAGCTAGCCTTAATTGAAAATGGGGCCATATCATCTTAGGTTTCCCCATTACTTCCCAATATTTCTTGAGCAATATGTTCACATCACATCCTAGATCTAAGATAACAACCTACATCTCATATCCCCCAAATTCTAACTTCATCTTAAATTGTCTCCTTGTTCTTCTTCTTTTCCCAACATGTTGCACTTTCCTCTCTAGTATTCGCACAACAATAGGAACCTTTACTTCTCTTATATCCATTATCTTTGTCAACATCTGTGTCAATTTCTTACTTACAAAAAAATCATTGAGCGCCTTAACACAACAAAGAACAAATTCACTAATTCTACTCTCTGGCTCGTTTTCTGTATTAAGACCATACTGAAATTCTTCTACGTGCCTTAGTGTTTCTTCGACTGCTTCTTGTCCCTTGCGTAAGAACTATTTGTGTTGTGAAACATAAATTTTTGTCAATGGTTTTGTTTATTTCTTTATATTAGCTTCCAAAATTCGCTCAACATAACTTGACTTACCACTGTCTTCTCCTATCCTTGTTCCCCCTTTAGTCACACTATGCACATTTACAAGCTCCTTTAATTTTTTTTATCATTGCACAATTACGTTATTACCATGTTACAACACCATCTCTTCTCTTCCCTTTTTCTATCAAATCTTTTTCTTTTGATCCAAAGAAAGATATTCCAAATGTTGTTCATGTTTGGGTTCGATTGCCACATTTACCTTTACACTGCCATAATGATGAGGTATTGTAAGTGATTGGAAACTCCTTAGGTAAGTATATTGATAAAGCTGAGCCACAAGGTCCTCTATTTTCACGTGCTAGAATATGCATTGAAGTAGATCTGTATAAGGGCTCATGGAGATGTAAATCTAGAAATGGATGGATGGAAACATTATCAGAAAGTTGACTATGAGCAGCCACCCTTCAAATGCAAGAAATGTCATGAGTATGGGAATTTTGTTAAAAACTGCCCTAAAGCTGCTCAAGAAGAAGCTGGGAAAACCAAAGAACAAGGATGGCAACAAACTAAAAAGGGGAAAAAATCAAACGATGCTCCTCCACCACCTCCTAACCCTTTCGGCATTCCTTTTTATCATCCTGGGGATTCTATCAATAACCAATTCCAAGCGCTTCAAACGAAGGAAGGAGGAATTCCTGATAATAATACAAAGATTGACCCCATCGATGAGGTGCATCATTCACAACAAACTACACCATCATCTCCTAAGATCAAAGATCCAAGGAAATACTCAGACAAGGTACCCTTGTTGAATAACTCCTGGGAGGGTATGATTAAAAACAATAAATAAGACCCTCAAGTCATGGGTTCCTTATCCCCCTCATTATCCTCCTCCAAAGGATTGCTTAGTGATGGTGAGTTGATCCCCCCTCCTTCCATGAGGGGTAGGATATCGAACAGAAACCTTAGAGAGCAGGAGGATGAGAAATAATTAGAACTAGGAAGGCATAGGAGCACATAGGATACACATTTATTATTAAACTCGAAGCAAGTCATGGGGGAAAATTAGAGAAACAGTCTCGGGCAGGACCTCAAGCTCATAAAAAAAATGAAAGTGGTCTCCTAGAACTGCAGATTTTTTGGGGGTTCGAAAAAATGGATACTCTAAAAGCTATTGTTGGAAAAGAATCATCGGACGTTTTTCTAGTCCAGGAGACCAAAATGAATTCGAGAGAGTCCTTAAAACTCTCTCTGCAATTTTGGAAATCTAGTGTTGGTTTAGCTATCAGTTCCAGAGGAGCTTCAGAAGGGATAGATACTTTTTGGAATTCCAATAAGTTTTCTATAAAGTACTCTAGAGAATCAAGTTTCTGGATTCTAGTTGTACTACATGAGGAAGAGAAGGGCAGTTCTTGCTTTTTTTGTAATGTTCATGGCCTGACTCACTTCAGGGATAAGGATATCTTTTGGGTTTCACTCATCTCTCTGAGAGACGAATTGATTGGAATGGACTTGGTTATAGTTGGAGATTTTAATTCAACCAAGACCCAATCAGAAAGAAGAGGAGGAGCATTGGTGCCCGATGCTTTTGGAGAAAGACCAGAAGATTTGATGGCTGGCCTATACTTAGTGGCTCCTCCTATGAGAAATGGGAGTTTCACTTGGAGTAATAGACGAATCGACCAAGTCATATTGCTTCAAGGTTAGATCTCTTTTTGGTACGCTCTTCTCTTCTTCAAAAATATCTCCTTCCAATTTCTTAAACTCTTCCTTTTGCATCTTCAGATCATAAGCCCATTTCTCTTTCCTTATAAATTCCATAAATTTTGGGCCCAATACTTTTTTCGTCTTAGCCCTTTTTGGCTCAAAGAAAAGGATGCGATGGATTTAATT
This sequence comes from Pseudotsuga menziesii, assembly GCA_001517045.1. Taxonomy (NCBI): domain Eukaryota; kingdom Viridiplantae; phylum Streptophyta; class Pinopsida; order Pinales; family Pinaceae; genus Pseudotsuga; species Pseudotsuga menziesii. Next base: position 129,570 of record LPNX011012290.1, read on the forward strand.
CAAAGAACTCGAAATCAACCAGTTTTGGAGTCATATCGTTATGTATGGGAAACTAAGCTTAGAGTTGTTAAATATGAATTAGAAGGTTGGGTCAAGAAAAAAGATAATTGGGAAGGTCCTCGTCATCGGATGAAAGTCTCCCTTAATGAGATGGATTTTCAACAAAAAGAAATGGAAACAGGGGAAATATCTTTGACTTCCTTAAATCTAGAAAAGGAGTTAAATATGAAAATTCTTAGAGATGCCAAAAGCGAAGAAGAGGAGTGGAGGATTAAATCTAGACAATTTTGGCTAAAGGTAGGTGACAACAACACATAATATTTTCACAAGTAGACCAAAGCAAGGTTGAGTAAAAATGTAATCAAGGAGCTCAAAGATGGCAGTGGACAGAAAGTGGAAGGTCAGGATGCTCTAAAGGGTCACATTTTTCGTCATTTTTGCTTGTTATACTCTAATAGCGGGGAAACTGACTTGGAAACACATGTTGACTTTTATTCTTCCATTCCTAAGATTATTTCTTAAAAGGATAATGAATGAATTTTTAAAACAATTCAAGAACATGAAATCATTGATGCTATTTGGACTCTTCAGCCTGACAAGACCCCAGGGCCTGATGGGTTCACTATAAAGTTTTATAGATCATCTTGGGATATCATAAAAGAAGACCTCTACAAGATGCTTAACTCAACCAGGAACAAAGAGAAAATTGGAGGAGCCACTAATTCTTATTTTTGTCTTTAATTCCTAAAGAGAAAAAATAGTTGTATATTGATAATTTTAGGCCTATTTCCCTTTGCAATACCTCATATAAGATCCTCATGAAAACAATTTCTAATAGATTAAAATGTTTGATGCCCATAATTATTTCTGAATCTCAAGGTGGTTTTGTGGAGGGTCGACAGATTCTAGACAACATAATCATTGTTCAAGAATCCATTCATCCATGCATGGGAAGAAAGCAGGATGGTATGGCCATTAAGCTTGACATGGCTAATTCCTTTGACAGAATTAACCATAAATTTCTGTTTGGGGTCATGCAAAAGCTGGGCTTCTCCCTTGAATTTATAAGATGGATAAAGGCTTGCATTGGAAATCCATGGATTACTCCTCTAGTGAATGGAAGACCTACTAATTTTCTTCAGGTTTCTCGTGGGTTAAGGGAAGGATGTCCTCTATCTCCTTCCTTATTCATCTTTGTTGTTGAGGCATTAAACAAAACGTTTTAGGTCCGTCGACACCATGGAGAGCTTATTGGCTTAAATATTGTAAACAATGCTCAATTTTCCGATGATACGATTCTTTTGGGTGGTGCTTCAGTTGTCATTGAAAAAATATTCAAGAAGGTGTTGGATTCATTTTTGTTGGCTTATGATGGAAATATCAATTCTTCAAAATCCAAAATTTATAGTTGGAATTGCCCCTTAAGCGAACTTGCCAAGATTGCCAGAATCTTGGGAGTCAAAGGAAAGGAGTGGAGTTCCTTTTCCTATTTGGGTGTTCCCATATTCAAAGGTGCCAAGAGGTCAATAGATTGGCAACATATTTATGATAAAATCAAATTTAAAATTTCCTCTTAGGGTACTCGTTGGCTCAATCCGACTGGGAAATTGGTTCTTATTAAAGTCGTGTTGGCAACTCTTCCTATTTAGTCCTGCTCTATAGCTTTAACCCCTGTGATGGTAATGCAAAATATCACTAAAGAGTTGAGACAATTTGTATGGCAAGGCGGTAAAACTAACCAGAAAAAACTACACTTGATAAATTGGGATAAAGTATGTTGTTCGAAAACTCGAGGGGGAGCTGGATTGCGAGATCCAATATTAATGAATATTTCCCTTGGTGCGAATATCCTTTGGAGACTTCTCTCTGGGGGAAAATCCTTGTGGAAAGACATTATGAGGAAAAAATATTTAACCGGCCCCAGACTTAGATGCTTAGATCCGGGAGATATTCAAAAGGAAGGTTCGCCAATCTGGAGGTTATGTAATAAAGCAACAGGAGTTATTCAACAAGGTATCTTTTGGATCATTGGAAACGGAAAAAGAATAAATATATGGGAAGATAAAATTGGGCAATTCCATCCTCTAAATCCCTTTGCAGGGCTTATCGACTTAATATTGTGGTCGGAGCAAAACAATTTGTCTCGCTTTATGACATTTCAAATTGGAAATCCAGAGGGCATTGGTTAGGTTGGAAGGATATAGAAATACCTCAAAATATTAAGTATGAATAAGATTTTATGTGCTCTCTCTTGCTTAACTTGGCTCCCACTCATAAATCCCATAAAGTTTGAAGGGGTTGGGTTTCTTCAGGAAGTTACTCAGTTAAGGATGGTTATAAGTCTATTTTCCTAAAACAAAACAAATTTATGAGTGAAAATGATAAAGTGTGGAGTAATATTTGGAACAAGGACAACCTTCCTAAAATTAATGCGTTTTGATGGATTCTCGTTCATGGGAAAACTCTCACGGCTGAGAACTTCAAAAAAAAGGAATTTTGAAGCCCCCTCCAGATGCATTCTCTGCAAGAACTCTGAAGAAACTTTGCTGCACTTATTTTTGGATTGCGAGTTTACACATAATATTTGGTCTTTGGCCCTTAGAGAGCTTGCATTTAATATGATTCTCCCTTCAAGGATTAGAGATCTCTCTGATGGGTGGAGGTATTATTATTAGGGATCATTCAAGAACAAAACCAATTTCCTAAGACTATGGTTATCCCTTCCCAATTTCATTTGTTGGAAAGTCTGGACAACAAGAAATAAGGAAATATTTGAAAATCAGAAATATAACTTTATCAAGGTGGCAGCTGCTACAAAAATTCTTTGGGTTGAGGCTTTGAGAACAAGAGGTGTCAATTCCATCGCATCGGAGCCTCTTTCATGTGAAGAGAACACTTGGGAAAAATATTTTTTGATTGTATCTCCCATCTTGTTTTCCTCCATAAAGAGGCCAGGTTTTTCAGGGTGGAAAATTAGACTTGATGCTCCCCATTTTATACAGTGGTGGAATTTGTTAAATAATTATTTAATGTTTTTTTATGGTGCCTCTAAAGGAAATCCTAGATTGGAAGGAGCAGGGGGGGTAATTTTTGGTCCCTGAGAGAATAAAATAGAATAATTCTCCTAGTGGATAGGGTGAAAATCCAACAATCAGGCATAATGGTTAGCTCTAATTAAAGGAATGGAAATAACTAAAGAACGAGACTTACAAAATCTAGTAGTGTTTGGTGACTCAATGATTGTCATAAGAGAGATTCAAGAAATATTGAGATATTTTTAAATCTCCTTTGTCCACTATCCACTTCAGACTTACTAGAATTTGTAAAGAATTTTAGTTGGAGATTTTTTTCCACATCTTAAGAAGTAATAATGCCAAAGCCGATAGGTTGGCTAATGAAGGAGCAAATTTGGATGGTGCTTTAATTATCAGAAATAGAAGTCTCCCCTCTTTCAATAGGGTTCCATGAAATGATTCTTCACATCTTTGAAATGGATGGGGAGAACCTTTATGGCCATAGTTATTTTGAAGCATAGTGAAAATCTAAAAGAAATCTCTGTAACAACAGTCAGAGTGTTGGCTCTAATAGAGCAAGGCTCTCAAGCTTTGACAGGTCTCCTTAATGCTCTATCGATTTTGTTTTCTAATTGGGCAGTTTGTAAGAGTTTATAGACCCAATAGAAGAGGTCCTTTTGGGGGAAATTTTGACTATGTGAGGGATGGGCAGGGTACTCTTTGACTTAATGTAGAATGATCACAGTTGACCTCTTTGAACAATGTACTCCTGGTTTTTATTTTAATAAAATTTTATTATATGTTTGTGTTAAAAAAACATCCACTAATTGTTACACTTATTGATAAGTCGTCTTTCAATTGGGACACAATGTCCAATACATTAATAATTAAAATGTCTGATTTTCACAAACAATATTTCAAAATATACAACAACTCGCATTAACATCCAAAATATATGGGTCATCATTCTCAGTTGGAACTGTTATCAGTGCTCAATCCACTTACATCACTTGGGTTATTTGGCCAAATGTTTTATTGATTGCCTCGATTGGCTTCCTCTTCTTTAGCTTAAAAATAAAGTGTAATGAGTGTATCTACATTGTCGAGAACAATGAAAATTAAAATAGATAAGATACATGAATTCAAATTGAAAATCAATGTATCATACAAAAAATTACGTCCTAAATGTCACACATTTTTTCAAAACAATGTCTCATTCCATCTTTGGGTGCATTCCATACTTTGTTTCTTGCAAGTTTTATAACATGTAAGAAACCATAGATTTAATATAAAGGGTTTTTGTTATTCCATTAATTATAAAATGAGAAAAGTAAAACAACATAGATACTTACAAATTCCACAATTAATTTATGTTACGCCAATCATAACCCTTACTCCCAATGTCAATCAATCCATCTTATGGCTCTTCTTTGTATGTTGACACATGTTCGAAGACATCGAAGAATGGCCATTGTAAGAAAATATTTAAAATATAAAGATCACAACCAATAATAAATCTTAAGTTGTTATAAGGAAATCACAATTACTCACAAACAATCCCTTTTTTCCTTGTCTTCCTATCTTATATGTTGAATGGATCCTATTTTGTTTTATTTTCTGCAACAAAACAAAAATACAAATTAATGTTTAATGCCAAATTAATTAAATTACATAATTTAAGAATTCAATGATTTCATACATTTGAAGCGTGTTGTTGTGGAGATAGCTCATCCTGTGATGCAACTATGTCCATTTCCTTTACCATCTCCTTGTATATTTTTTTGGACATCCCTAATGGCATATTTCATATATTACCTTGTTCATCTTTTGGGATTTTCAAAATATTCTTGTAAATGTAAAACAACATCAAACTACTTTTATGCTCATATGAAAAAAATATAGCAAAATAATATTAATAAATGAATGCTTTGTAGTAGTACATGCATATTCTATAAAAACATGTTTAGAATGCTACTTTTTAATTGATTCTTTTTTGTTGTTGTGTGTTTTTACTATGTCAACTTTGACATGTCTCATTGATCATTACTCTAGAAATGCCTTCTATAGTTTAGAAATAACCTGATTCTTTAACTCATTGGATTTTTTTTTGTATTGTAAGTGTAAAGTATGTCTATACGTTCTTTCCACTATATCCCTCATAGTTTTATAAAAGTTTATCTCTTGTTCGTTAACTTTCAACACCACTTCAGATGAGCTAACCCTGGCTTCATGTGTGCAAGTGAACCTTGTTTCTCCTATGTTACAGAGTGGTATGCAAACCTGTTGGTATGTGTTACAGAGTGGAACCCTGTATTGTTGTGTCTCTATGTGGTTTGCTATGATGTGCACTCTGGTTTGGCTCTGAACTGTATGCAAGACTTAGGAGTGGAAGAGATGAGGAATGGGATTGATAAACCTAGTGCATAGAGGAACCTCACAAAAAGATAAGAGTGGCTGGTGAATCTTCAATGCACGCCCTGAAGAGCACTAGAAGGGAAGGCATAGCCTGAGGGACTGTGGAGCGGAGAAGGGGATGCTTCCTTGTGTTGGTGATCTGGATCTTGGGGTTGAGACCCGGAAGGATTGGATGCCAAGAGGGGAGGAGAAGAGATAGGATGGTTGATCAACTGTGAGAAAGACACATCAATGAGATCCGGGCTGTGAATAGCCTAAACATAGAAACATAAAGTAAATATGTCACATTGAGGGGTGAGGCTCAAAGAGGGTTCTTTGAGCCTCACCTCTCAAACCATACTAATAAAAACACTCAGAACTGATAACTCAATAGAATAAGAGAAGTGTAGGATGCCAAAAATCCTTGAATGCTTTATTGAGAAGGCATAGAGCATTTTTATAACATTATTACAATGTGCCTTGGGGAAACACCATGGGTCAAAACCATGGGATGTGAAATACCATGGATGAGAGAGGTACAATGTGCCTTGAAGCCATACCATGGAATAAAACCATGGGTTGTAAAATACCATGGATGGGAGAGGGTGGCCTCTCCATTTAATGCTTTTATGACTCATACATCCGAATTTAGACCATATGCCCCCTAGAATTCGGATCATTCTTCCCCCTTAGAAAATGATGGTTCCCATCATTTCATGCTAAAAAGAGACCCATGATTACAATGTGTCAATTGCCAATGAAGAGAAGGGTTTTCTGTGGTTAACCCATAACCGTGGGTTTTGTGTGGTTGACCCCTAACCATAACCATGACTGTGGGTTTTGTGTGGTTTACCCCTAACCATGATTACAATAAATAACCATGGGTTTTATGTGGTTGACCCATAACCATGGGTTTTGTGTGGTTAACCCATAACCATGATTACAATAGGATTTTATAAAAGTCCAAAAATGGTCTTTGGTGAAGTTGATGTATCACTGCAAATCCATTCATATCTTCTGATGCATGTGATGAAATTGAATTCTGTTGAAGACCCATTTGAGATATTGAAGAGAAATTTCCATCCATATAACGTACTTTCTCTGTGGTGGCCCAAGGAGTGAGAAAATGGTTGCTGAAGATCAAGGGACATGTGCGCACTGATTTTGCAGACATATGTTGCTTCAATCGATGATATCTCTCAAATCAGAGATCCAAATGAAAAACCGTGAAATACCCATTTTATATAACAGAAATATATTTCCAATGAGCTATGGTAGAACCTATGATAAGTTCTGTAGAGTCCGTGGTACTTGTTTGAAGTTTCTATACGTGAGGTCACACTATGTACATATATAGGTTGCTTTAAACAAGCATATCTCACAAACCAAGAAGGTAAATGAAAAACATAAAAATACCATTTTAGATGACGGAAATATTTTCCCAATGAGATATGGAAGAGCCTCTTAAACTATCTGTGCAAGTTGCAACATTTGTTTGAAGTTTGTAGAGACATGTTGACCTTCAGTTTGTCTATCATGGTGTTTATATGATGGTCGTACAACTATGGTTGGGATGAGATGGGGCACGATTGAGGTTGTTGAAGCTTGAATAAGCATGAAAAAATGATTTTAGTCCATTCCATGGCCATATGAGGATGAAATAATGATTGATTTGAGAGTGTAGAGTGCCACAAAGTATTCCATGGGTTTGTACAACAACATGGGATGTTGTAGAGATCACATAACTTCCTGTTTCAACTTAGATATCCTATATTTCCTGAGGACCAACTGTGATGCTTACAGTGTATGGCCCAACAATGGACTCTGAGAGTGCCAAAAGAAGGCTAGAAATATCTACATATCTTTGAACCCGAACTATGCTCAAACCCTCATTCCCATGGAGAGTGCACCTACTATGATACCACTTATCCAAATCTTGGGGATGAGACTCGGGAGGATTGAATGTCAAAATAGGGGGAGATTAAAGCTGCAAAATTGTTAAAATTTGATGCATAGAGTAACATAGAGTAAATAGACCACATGGAGGGGTGAGGCTCAAAGAGGGTTCTTTGAGCCTCACCTCTCAAACCATACTAAGAAAAACACTCAAAACTAATAACTCAATAGAATAAGAGAAGTGTAGGATGCCAAAAATCCTTGAATGCTTTATTGAGAAGGCATAGAGAATTTTTATAACATTATTACAATGTGCCTTGGGGAAATACCATGGGTCAAAACCATGGATTATGAAATACCATTGATGAGAGAGGTACAATGTGCCTTGAAGCCATACCATGGAATAAAACCATGGGTTGTCAAATACCATGGATGGGAGAGGGTGGCATCTCCATTTAATGCTTTTATGATGATTGAGAGAGGGTGGCCTCTACATTTAATGATTTTACGATGATTGAGAGAGGGTGGCCTCTCCATTTAATGCTTTTATGACTCATACAACCAAATTTAGATCATATGCCCCCTGAACTTCAGATCAGTTGGGGCACAGGTAATGTGGATGCTAGGACAGATAGATCTTGTGGAGGTGTCCCTATCTATTGAATGAGCCACTAGCTTACTCATTCTACCTTTCAATTTCCTTAGCAGCCTGATAAACCCAAAGGATATTGGCTTAGCTGACAGCCTGTGAAACCCAATTGTATATTGGCTTGGTTGGGAAGCCTATGAAACCTAATTGGATATTGGCTTGGCTGAGCAGCCTGATAAACCCAACTGGTAGTTGGATTGGCTATGTCTTGTTGTGCATTTGGCCATGTGTGTAATCCTTGGCTGGACAACCTAATAAAACCAACTAGCTGGCTTGGTTGAGAAGCATGTGAAACCCAGCAATGAGATGGCTTGGCTGAGTTCCTGATAAACCCATATGTTGGCTTGGTTGGTCCTTAATGTAAATGTTGGCTTGACTGTGTGTAGTGTGTGAAACCCAACTAGCTGGCTTGGTTGAATATCCTGTGAAACCCAAAAGTGAGATGGATTGGTTGTGTATCCTGTGAAACCCATATGTTTGGCTTGTTTTCCCGCGACCTGATAAACCCAACTCCGTATTGGCTTGGCTGGACAATTTGTGAAACCCAACTGTGTGTTCGCTTGACTATGTGTGATATGATATGGTTGTGTGTGAGTCTATTGTTCCCTAGTTCCTTGTTGAAGTCATGCCCAGCTCGGGGGTGGAAGTTGTGTTGAGATATTAATGAACACAACTGTCCTATGGTTGGGTGGAACATTGCAGCGACATAGCTAGTTGATGGACAAATTCATCTTCAAGATAAGTATTATTTGTTATGTTATTTATGCAATGTATTTGCTTATGATTATGCTGAATATACTGAATGCTTGTTAATGATTTCAGTAGAGTTTACTGTTGACTAAATGTTCTTGCATTTGCATCTATATATGCCTTGAATGTTTCAATGCATTTTGCTTATGATAATGGAGGCTAGAAGCCTAGTTAACAGAGTCAGAAGGCATCTGACTTAAGCATTTCTGCACCCCGGAATCCTCCTGCAGGAGCCTGAAAGTGAGAGGTGGAAGAGAGAAGATGAAACAAAGACGAATGTGGGTTTTCCGCACTCTAGGATCTGCTTGCGGAAGGAGGAAGGCGGAAAATAAGAAAAATAACAAGGCAAAATGTTGGATTTATGATTCCCATAATCCGCTTGCAAAAGGCAGAAGTTAGAAGTAGAAAAGAGTCAGAAATTCCAAGGCAAAGGTGTATTTTCCGCACCTGGAATCCTCCCGCGGAAGGCGGAAGGTAGGAGGCAGAAAATGGGAAAAAGGTTAAGGTAAATAGTTGGTTTTCCGATTCCTGAGTTCCTCACTGGAGGGTGAAAAGGAGGAAATGTGGATAAAGTATTTTGTCATTGTTAGCTTTATGATTCCTGAGTTCCGCACTAGAGGGCGAAAAGGCGGAAGGTGGAAACGTGGATAAAGTATTCCGTAAAAGTTATGTTTTCGATTTCCGAGTTTCGAAGGCGGAAGGCAGAAGACGAAGTGCGGAAAGGACAGGTTCAGTGTGGAAAAGGAATTTCTGGTCGCAAAATGGATCTGTCAGTGGTGGAATAACTGTTACAGTGGGTTTTATGTTTAAGCATGAAAGTTGAAGAGTGTTTTCACGACCATTCCTAGTGTTTCTAAAGAAGAACCATGGTTCTTTAAGAAATTTTTTAATTCCACATGATAATCGGGGTATGGGTACATGACATTGTGGTATCAGAGCTAATGGTTACAACATTGGGCTTAAATGGGCCAAGTTAATAGTTGCAGAGATATACTACAGCAAGACAGAGTGCTATTTAGCAGAACCGCTAAATTTAGCTAACCCAGCCAAATGTCTCAGGCAGCGATCGTTAAAGAGCGGACTTCAAATTGACGATGAACCCAATTACATAAATATTTCACGCTCCGTAAAGTGACTTTCATACCTCCAATATTTGAGCGCGATATCCAATGGGGAAGGGAAACGTCATTTACGCACATTTCCTATCATGCACAACAAATTTTTCTTTGTCCACGCTAGTTCCCCCATCGAAATCGCTCTCAACCATTGATTTGTTTGGGGATTAACCTTGTCCATTGATCTTAATCTCTGTTGTGGCGATTAGTTTCCAATTTTGCAGTGAACAGTTGGTAAGTGATTTTGAATCCTGAGATTGTCTAACAATGGTGTTTATTAACACATTTTTGTAGAGTCATAGTGCATATTGGCTCAGCCAGTGAGAACCTACAACATGGATGATGCATAGGATCCCTATGGGCACAAGGAAGATGTCATGGGGGAAAACATCTGAGTTGGAAATGTTGAGACAGAATCTAATGGAAGGAGATATCAAGATACTCCCCCAGATTTTGCGTCCACCATGAGAATCCTAAGGGTGGAGATGTAGAGTTACAAATAAGACAATGAAAGAATGATTAAAGCTCAGGAAGAGCAGAATCATTTGAATGTAGCCATGCTCTATAGGTTGATAGACATCCCAAGGCGGATGGACTATGGGCATCGGGAAGATAATCGAGAAGGAATTAAAATTAGTGCCAGAAGAAGAAAGAAATATTTTAGTGGTTCATCCGAATCTGAAGGATCCACTGGGGGTTCAAGCTCTTCATCTCACAGGGATAAGAGGAAGAGGCGTTACCATAATAGTTCACGTGATGAGTTTAAGAAGGAAAGACTGCCTACCTTTAATGATGAGGTAAAGACTGGTCAGGAAGCTGAAGCTTGGCTTCTTGGGATGAAGAAATATTTCCAAGTCCAAGGCTACTCAGGAAATATGAAGGCTAGGGTAGCCATATTCAATCTGAATGGAAGAGCATCTATATGGTGGGAGCACCTCAGGCAAGTGAAGAAGATCAATGACAGAAAGATTGTATGGAAGCAGTTCAAGAAGTATTTCAAGCAGAAGTACCTCTCTGACAGGTACTATGATGATAAGATAAAAGAGTTCCATGAGATGATATTGGGGCAGTTGACCATGGAAGAATATGCAAACAAATTCTTGGAGCTGTTCAGGTATGTCAGAAACATCAAGGATGATAAAGTGAAAATCCAACATTTTCTGAGTGGACTACCTCAGTCTTACAAAGATATAATTGAGTTTGATAAACCTAGAACTTTGGAAGAGGCTATCAGGAAGGATAAGTATTGCTAAGATAATAAAAAAAGGAAAACCTGATTACCATAAGGCATGGAAGGACAAGAAGAATGAGAATTTTGACAAGAGGAATAAAGGTTTCAAACCTTCTCACTTCCAAAATCAACAGAGACAACCATCACAAGTTGTGACTAAGCCAGCTAGAGTGATGAATGATAGGTCAAGAAATCCAAAAGAGATAAGAGAACCTCTCCAATGTTGGAGATATGGAGAAAACCATATGTGCAGGAATTTTCCACTTAAGAATAGGTATGTAAGGCAATCTCACAACATCCAAGAATCTAAAACAGTGGGTTAAGTAGCAAAGAATGTCCCTAGAATTTATGCAGCACAAGAGGACCGTCAGGAAGATCAACAGTCAACTGTGGTTGAAGTTGCAGGTAAGATTACTGAGAAATTTGTTTCTATTTTTATTGACCCTGGATCTACTCACAATTATATTACTCCTAGAGTTGTTGATACTTGTGCTTTTAAGAAGTTAAAGCATAGGAAATCATGGTTAGTTGAACTAGCCGCTGGAACCAAAAGAAAAGTTAGTGAAGTGGTAGAGAAATGTCCATTAGAAATGGAGGGGTTAGTCACTTGTGTAGACTTGAATGTTCTGCCACTTGGTTCCTATGATATTTTCAATGGGATGGATTGGTTAGAAGCTCACAGAGTTAAGCTTGATTGTTACAATAAGACTTTTGAATGCATGGATAAAGAAGGAAATCCAAGGGTTGTAAGAGGCATTCCAAAGGTGGTTTTTGTTAGGCATATTTCAGTAATGCAGCTACAGAAGTTATGTAGGAAAGGTTGTAAATTGTATGCAGCCCATGTTTTGGAGGAAACATAGAATAAAACTCCTAGGTTGGAGGACTTTCATGTATTGCAGGAATTCATGGATGTTTTTCCTGATGAAATTCTAGGGCTTCCTCCAAAAAGAGACATTGATTTTACAATTGACCTTGTTCCTGGAGCAGCACCAGTGTCTAAGACACCCTACAGGATGAGCACACCGGAAATGCTAGAGTTGAATATGCAACTACAAGAGTTATTGGAAAAGAAGTGTATCAGACCAAGTGTGTCCCCTTGGGGAGCACCAGTTTTGTTTGTGAAAAAGAAAGATGGTACACTCAGGTTGTGTATTGATTACAAACAGTTGAACAAAGTATCCGTGGATAATAAATATCCTTTACCTTGAATTGATTACCTGTTTGATCAAATGAGATGAGAAAAGGTGTTTTCCAAGATTGAATTAAGGTATAGTTACCATCAGGTAAGAATCAAAGATGAATATATTCATAAGACAACCTTCAGATCAAGGTATGGACACTATGAGTTTGTAGTGGAACCATTTGGTCTCACCAATGCACCGACTACATTCATGTGCCTTATGAATAGTGTTTTCAGCAGGTATCTAGACACGTTTGTTCTCGTTTTCCTTGATGACAATCTTATTTATTCTAAGAATGAGGAAGAGCATGAAGAACATTTGAGACTGACATTGCAATTGCTAAGGGATCATAATTTGTATGCAAAGTTGAGCAAGTGTGAATTCTATAAAGATATAATTCATTATTTAGGTCACACTATCTTAGAGGAAGGAATATATGTGGACCCCGAGAAGATTGAAGCCATTATGAATTGGCCAACCCCAAGAAATGTGACAGATGTGAGATATTTTATGGGACTTGCAGGATACTACAAGAGGTTCATTGAAGGATTCTCCAAAGTTGCACATTCAATCACTTCTTTGCAAAAGAAGGGGATAAAGTTTGAATGAACACCAAGATGTGAGGAGATCTTGCAGCAGTTGAAGAATCTTCTTACAAGTGCACCAATTCTGAAAAATTTCAGACCCAGAAAAATATTTTGTGGTGTGTACTGATGCATGTAATCAAGGACTTGGATGAGTTCTTATGCAAGACAACCACATGGTATGTTATGAGTTCAGAAAGTTGAAGGAGCATGAGAAGAACTATGCTACCCATGATCTAGAACTTGCAGCCATAGTACGAGATGTGGTGGAATTACTTAATGGGCATAAAATTTGAGCTAAGAACATACCATTGTGGTCTGAAGTACTTGTTTGATCAACCAACTCTAAATGCTAGGAAAACTAGATGGATGGAGTTTTTATGTGAATTTAATTTTGAAATCAAACACATAAAAGGAAAAGAAAACAAAGTGGCTGATGCACTCAGCAGAAAGGTGCATGAAATGCATGTGGTATCTCTTAGTATTTTCCAACCAGATTTGAGACAGCAGATTGTTAATCATACTGCTGAAGATGAAATGTATGTGTAGATACGGGACAAGTTGCAACAACAAATCCTTGAAAAGAAGTATGAGGGATATAAATTGGAAGAAGATGAACTTCTTCCTTATAAGAACAAAATTTAAATTCCAAATGTAGCAGACTTGAGGAGAATTATTATGGACGAGATCCATCATGCTCCATATTCTGGTCACGCAGGATATCAGAAGACAATTGCTACAACCAAGAAGCAGTATTTCTGGCCAGGAATGAAAAAGGACATTGCCAAGTATATTCCTAAGTGCATGAAATGTCAACAGGTGAAGGTTGAGCATCAACACCCAGCAGGGTTATTGCAGCCTTTTCCAGTCCCATACTAGAAATGGGAAGTTATTTCCATGGATTTCATTACAGGATTTCCAATGACTTGGAGAAAACATGATTCCATCATGGTTGTGGTGGAAAAATTGATAGAGGCATCACATTTTATATTGGTTAAGTCCGCATATAATACTGATTCCATTGCAAAAATATTCATGAAGAATATTTTCAGATTGCATGGATTTCCTAAGACAATAGTCTCTGACAGGGATCCCAAGTTTACTTCCAAGTTTTGGAAGGGTTTGTTTGCAGATTTGGGAACCAAGTCAAATTTCAGCATTGCCTACCATCCTCAGAATGATGGACAAAAAGAGAGAGCGAATCAAGTGCTTGAAGACATGCTTCACATGTATGTGATGGAAAAACCATCCAAGTGCGGGGATTATTTACACTTGGTATAATTTGCATATAATAATGGACAATAAGCATCATTGGGAATGAGTCCATCTAAAGCCTTGTATGGAAGAAGGTGTAGGAAACCAATGACTTGGGATAAGACAATGAACAAGATTGTGCTTGGTCCAGAGTTGATCAAGGAAATGGAGCAAGAGGTTGCAAAGATCAGGTAGAACCTCAAAGTAGCCCAAGATAGACAGAAAATCTATGTAGATAAGTATAAAGTGCACAGAGAATTTTGTGTTGGGGATCATGTTTATCTTAGAGTGAGGCCAAGGAAGAGTTCCTTGATGCTTGGAATTTGTACTAAGTCGTCACCTAGGTATTGTGGGCCTTTTGAAGTGCTTGAAAGAATAGGGCCAGTTGCATATAGACTTGCATTGCCTACTAGCACTAGAGCTCATAATGTTTTTCATGTTTCTTTGCTTAAGAAATATGTACATGATCCTAACCATGTGATAAATTGGGATGTGATTTAGGTGGAGCCCGAGGGAGACTTCAAAACCAAGCCATTGTGCATCCTCGATAGGAAGGTCACAGTGCTTCGAAATCGATTCGTTGGACAGGTAAGGTGCAATGGAAGCACTATGGTCTAAATGAGGCTACTTGGGAGCTGGAGGATGCCATGCGATTGGAACATCCAATTTTCTTCAATTTTGTAAAGCACCAAGGACAATGCTAATGAAGGGGGAGGGGAATGTAACACCCCGATTTTGACCCCATGATATTGAAATTGTACATGATGTATATATTGTATGTAAATAGTGGCAAGGATCTCAAGGCCAAGTCCCTGCCATCAATTTGGTGTTTTATGTATAGGTGATCAAGGTTGATACCTATGGTTCTTGTGTTGATCATACACAGTACATTTTGGAATATCATGTAAATGTACAAATTAATAAAATACCACAGCTAGCTATGCATTGCAATGTTAAAGAGATGGGGGCACGATTTCACAAGGAATAGGGAGGGGAGTTAGTCAAAATCCTGAGCCAATAGGGCGAGACCAAATGTCAATGGGGAAACCCATAACCCTCAGCTACCTTTTTTGTCCTCTTCCATCAATCATTCAGTTCTTCTAGAAGATCGGTTGAGGCAGTTAATGCTTTGGGAAGAGCAAGGCATGACAGTTGGTTTCGTGATTGAAGCATGTATGTAGCCTCTAGTCTAGGAAGTCACAATCTTTATTCTGACACAAGGAAGCATGTGATGCGTGCTAGTCTGTATTTCCTCAGTAGGGGGAAGGTTTTGTTGTTCTACAACATCATTTTGGATCATTAGTGCATTCACACAGGGGTTCGTTCATTCACGATTGCTCTGGAGACGCACAGTGTGGTGGTTCAACTATATTGAGTCACGAAAGTGTGGTTTCGTAGTGTTTGTGTGAGTGACATTGTGGTATGCAAATAAACCCTATCCTCCTTTGTGCAAGTGAACCATGTTTCTCCTATGTTACAGAGTGCTATGCAAACATGTTGGTTTGTGTTACAGAGTGGAACCCTGCGTTGTTGTGTCTCTCTGTGGTTTGTTGTGATGTGCACCCTGGTTTGGGTCTGAACTGTATGCAAGACTTAGGAGTGGAAGAGATGAGGAATGGGATTGATAAACCTAGTGCAAAGAGGAACCTCACAAAAAGATAAGAGTGGTTGGTGAATCTTCACTGCACTACCTGAAGAGAACTGGAAGGGAAGGCATAGCCCGAGGGACTATGGACTAGAGAAGGGGATGCTTCCTTGTGTTGGGGTGCAGGTAATGTGGATGCCAGTCCAGATAGATCTTGTGGAGGTGTCCCTAGCTCTTTAATGAGCCACTAGCTTAGTCATTCTACCTTTCCACTGCCTTAGTAGCCTGATAAACCCAAAGGAGATTGGCTTAGATGATAGCCTGTGAAACCCAATTGTATATTGGATTGGATGGGAAGCCTGTGAAACCCAATTGGACATTGTCTTGGCTGAGCAGCCTGATAAATGAAACTGGTAGTTGGATTGGATTTGTCTTGTTGTGCATTTGGATATGTGTGTAATCCTTGGTTGGACAACCTGATAAACCCAACTAGCTGGCTTGGTTGAGTATCCAGTGAAACCCATCAGTGAGATGGCTTGGTTGAGTGCCTGATAAACCCATCTGTTGGCTTGGCTGGTCCTTAATGTAAATGTTGGATTGACTGTGTGAAGTATGTGAAACCCAACTAGCTGGCTTGGTCGAATAGCCTGTGAAACCCAACAGAAAGATGCCTTGGCTATGTAGACTGTGAAACCCATATGTTTGGCTTGTTTTCCTATGGCCTGATAAACCCAACTATGTGTTGGCTTGGCTGGACAATATGTGAAACCCAACTATGTGTTGGATTGATAGTGTGTGATATGATATGGTTGTGTGTGAGTCTGTTGTTCCCTAGTTCCTTATGGAATTCATGCCCAACTCAGGGGTGGTAGTTGTGTTGAGAGATTAATGAACACAACTGGCTTATGGTTGGGTGGAATGTTGTAGCGACATAGCTAGTTGTGAGACAACTTCATCTTCAAGATAATTATTCTCTGTTATGTTATTTATGCAATGTATTTGCTTGCGAATATGTTGAATATAATGAATGCTTGTTAATGATTTCAGTAGAGTTTAATATTGACTAAATGTTCCTGCATTTGCATCTATATATGCCTTGCATGTTTCAATGAATTTTTCTTATGATCATGGAGGCTAGAAGCCTGGTTAACAGAGTCAAAAGGCATCTAGCTTAAGCATTTCCGCACCTTGGAATCCGCCTATAGAAGGCGGAAGGCGGGAGGTGAAAGGGAGAATATGAAACAAAGCATAACGTGGGTTTTCCACACTCCGGGATCCGCCTGCGGAAGGTGAAAGGAGAAAGGTGGAAAACAAGAAAAAGAACAAGGCAACATTTTGGATTTCTAATTACCGGAATCCACCTGCGAAAGGTGAAAGTCTGAATCAGAAAAGAGCCAAAAATTCCAAGGAAAAGGTGTATTTTCTGCAGCCTAGAATCTGCCTACGGAAGGTGGGAGGTAGAAAATGGGAAACATGTTAAGGTAAACAATTGGTTTTCTGATTCCCGAGTTTCGCGCTGGAGGCCGGAAAGGAAAAATGTGGATTAAGGATTCTGTCATTGTTAGCTTTCTGATTCCTGAGTTCCACAGTGGAGGGCAAAAAGGCGGAAGGCAAAATCATGGATAAAGTATTTCGTCAAAAGTTATGTTTCCGTTTCGAGTTGTGAAGCTGGAAGGGCGGAAGGAGGAGTGCAGAAAGGACAGGTTTAGTGCGAAGAAGGCATTTCCGGTCGTAGAATGGATCTTTCAATGGCGGAACAACTGTTACAGTGGGTTTTATGTTTAAGCATGAATGTTGAAGAGTGTTTTCACGACCATGCCCGGTGTTTCTAAAGAAGAACCACGGTTCTTTAAGAAATTTTTTAATTTTGCATGATAATCAAGGTATCGGTACGTGACATGTAGTGTTATTTTATTCTTCCCATGGAAGAATGTCATGAACTTCCATTTTGCATTAACAATGAACGTTCCCAATGTTTCCAGCTAGTTGGAACCCAACATTATGTCAACAAGATTGTCATCTATAAATGCAACGATGAATTGAGATGCAAAATTATAATAATCGATCTATAATGGTAATTCATTTATTTGATCTTTGTTCGACTTGTTCTTCGCTAGACTTGATTATGGAACTTGTAGTTGATTAGCAAGATCAACATTAATAAAATTTTATTTAATGGATGGACAAATAGCGATAGCAATTAGACTTTCATCAAAGATTCCACAAACTTTTAACATTGGCATATGCATTTTGGATGGAACATGTGAGAACCTTCATTTCCCCTCACGCTTTTCCATTTTGACCTTAACTTGGATTATCCTTTTGACTTTATTATAACCCTTCACTCTCTTAATAGTCTCAGTATATATATATATATATATATATATATATAGACTTGAAAAAATATATATTTTGTATATACTTTCCACTTTTCACTTTAATTAACCTTCCACACAATTCACTTTTTTTTACTTTATTTAAATAGCGTTTTAAACTTTTTACACCTTTTATACAATGTGTGGGGTCGAATAATGAAATAAAATAAAATAAAAGTTATTTTTTCCCTTAATTCACAAACTATGCCTTTGATAATTAATCTTGTATAATTTAATATGGATGGATGTATATAATTTTCAAAGGGTCACGACCTTTACTTGATCGCTTTGATTGCTAAATAAACTTTGACGCAGCCCACTATAACTCAAACCATGCATCGATTATAATGCAGACCACGATAACAGGGCACTGAAAAGTAAAAGTGATGTTACACTCGCACATAGTGGTCCCACTAACTTATCATTGAGGTGTCACGTTCAACTCGATATCACACGACAATGGTAATTTTTTTATATATTATGGTGGAAACAATGGCGGCGAGAGGTAGTTTCTTCTCGTGTTGTATTCCGACGATGGTATCTTCTACCGCAAATTATGTGACTTAACGTCATTTTCATAAACCACAATTAGTAGCATAGTCATTTTTCTTTGATAAACTTTTGAATTTTAAATGGCCAAGGGAATATCATGGTCAAATACCCAAAAGAAAAGAAACTCTAATAGAATGAGTGGCCAATGGCCAATTTATACAAGGTCTGGATTTTTTTAGCCAAAGGAAATATTCGAGTAAATGCCCAAGAAGGGGCTTTGATACCAATGAAACGACAAAATTGTTTCTTCAACAAATACCCAATGCAAAAAATGCAAATATTCCATGAAAGAAAAATTAATATATTATATGATTGATAAGATAATGATGATTTACAATGATAAATGATGCTTGTATAAATACCCATGCAAGGGTTGTCTTAGTGATGAGATGCCACCTTTTATAAGGTGCCTCTTCGTTTCCTTTTCATTTAATTATTTAATTAATTATCAATATTATTAATATTTATTAATGCTTATTTATTATATATTCTATTCATTACAACTTCTTCAATGAAGTAGAATTGGATATAGAACAACTTCCAGGACTAGGGACTCTCTACAGAGAACCACATGTGCACAAATTGAAGAAGGCTTTGTACGAGCTTAGAAGGCACGCATGGGATAGCACATATAGTTGCATGACAAGCTTAAGTATCACATAGAGTGATGGAGATATCAACCTTTGCTACAAGGCTGAAGATGGAGACATATATCAATAGGGATTCTACCAAACAAACAAAGACAAGTATTGGAATTGTCATTTCCTATATATCTAGTTGCTTGAAGGACATATCTATATTGAAGCAAATGTATTATACATGATAGAGTGTTTGGTTTTGATGAACAACATAATACTAGCATGCATGTGATGAGTAAGTAGCCTATGGTGTTATACAACATTCCATTGCTAGTTATCTAGAATAAAAACTCTTTGTTGACATGTTGGGAGTAGTGTACACTCTTAATAATGTCCTAGTAGAGATGGAAGTCATACAGAAAGTTACCATATGGATGAATGTTGTATTTTCTAAAATAGTTGCATGACTGTATGACATACATATTTATAAGAATTTTTCATTGTGAATATGTTTTGAATATTTTGAAATGTTTTTAACCATGCAACTAATGTATTTGACTTGTAGGAAGGATCATAGCAATCACCTACAATAGAATAATGATAAAGAGACAGATGTACAAGGGAACAATGATTGAATTTGCAGATGTACAAGAGAAGAATGTTGAGCCCCAGTGGTCTGGTCACTATACAGAGACCCTGGTCGTATCTTTGTGGGTAGATCCCAACATGGTTGGTGCCATCCTCAGAAGGAAGATCCAGAAAGGTTGGTTGTATATTTGAGTAGGAAGATCCCAATGAGATATGGTCCTACGAAATATAGCACCCTCATGTTGAGAGTGGTCCTAGCATTTACATGTTGAGGATGGTCATGCAAATGATAATGCTATCATGTTGACTGTGTTCCTTCATTCATTTGCGGATGATAGTATCCTAGCATTTACATGATGAGGCCCTGTGGAAAAGACCACTCTCTTGTTGAGAGTGGTCCAAGCACTTTCCAGTTGAGGATAGTCTTGTGAACAATAGTACTCTCTTTATGAGAGTGGACCTGCATTAATTTGTGGACGAGATCTTGCATTCATTTACGAACGATAGTATCCTTGCTGAGGATGGTCCTGTGGACAAGAACACTCTCTTATTGAGAGTGTCCCTAGCACTTTCCTGCTGAGGATGGTATTGCAGACAATAGTACTCTCATAATGAGAGTGGTCCTGCATTTATTTGTGGAGGATAACATCCTTGTTGAGGATGGTCCTGCAGACAAGAACACTCTCTTGTTGAGAGTGGTCCTAGCACTTGTCAGCTGAGGATGGTCTTATGGACGATAATACTCTCTTGATGAGAGTGGTCCTACATTCATTTGCAGACAATAGTATCCTTGTTGAGGATGGTCCTGTGGACAAGAATACTCTCTTATTGAGAGTGGTCCTAGCACTTGTCAACTAAGGATGGTATTGTAGATGATAGTAATCTCTTAATGAGAGTCATCATGCATTCATTTACAGACGAGACCCTGCATTTAGTTGTAGTTGATGATGCTCCATTGTTTATATTGTGGGTGATTCAACTCAGTATTTGTATATTGATGATATTGCAGGTGATGCTCGAGATGATGCCAGAGATGGTGATGTTGTTGAGATGCTCGCTCAAGCTGATGGTGCTCGCTTGAGATGTGATGCCCGAGATCATGATGCTAGAGATGATGATGCTCACACAAGATGATGATGCTCAAGATGTAATGCTCCTGATCACGTGATGAGATGTGATGCTCGTGATGATGTGATGAGATGTGATGCTTATAATGATGCAACTATATGTGATTCTTGTGATTATGCGATGAAATGTGATGTGATTCTTGTGATGATGCAACAAGATGTGATGATCATGATAATACGACAAGATCTGATGATGTGTTGATATGTGATGCTCCGCGATGATGTTGTTCCATGTATGATGTCGATGTAGTTGTGAAAACTTCATATGACGTATAGAATTACTAGTCAGTTGTACACATGTATTGTTGTGTTATAGAATACATTCCTGGTTAAGAGGGAATGTTAAAGAAATGTAATTGTTGAAGATATTCTATTTTTTATTATTATTATTATTTCTCTCTTCGTAGATGGTGTTACTCTGATTACGGATGTCATTGATGTATTTGGTCATGTAAAGTCTTGAGGTAAAACCTTTGTTATAAGTCGGGTTCGTAGTACCCAAAAAATTATTATTAAAATGTAATTTTGAGTCACCAAATTCAAGTCAGCCCTGTTGGGATATTAGGCCTCTCCACTGATCAATATAAATAGCGGAGGCGCCTCCCTCATTTGGACACACTCAAAACTCAAGCAAGTTCGCTAGAGAGAGAAGGATTATTCCATCTGGAGGAAATTAGGAAGCAGTCTAGTCTTATTCTTGGGGTCTTACAATGTACTTGGTTTAATTCTATATCGAGGAAGTTTTGTTGGGTTTTCTCCCCCATGAGAATTTCCTATGATAAATATTTGCGTTCTTTTGTGTGGTTGTGCTTGTCTTTCTTTTAGTGATCCTTTTGCATAGGGTTATTATGCTAAATGTTTTAATATATTGTATAACAATTAAAATATTTAACAGCCACCACCGAAGAACATCACTGAATTGAGGGGTTTTATTGGGATCTGCACTTACTATACAAAATTTGTGAAGGGTTTCTCCCAACTGACAGCTCCCCTCACTAAATTGACCAAGAAGGATGCTTTCCAATGGAAGAAGATGCATAAAAGGCCTTCCAAAGAATTAAAGAGGTAATGGGTATTTGTCCAGTACTTGCATTACCATATTTTTCTAAACCATTTGTCTTGGAATGTGATGCATTAGGGGAAGGCACTGGAGCATTTTTAAAGCAAAATCAACACCCCATAGCTTTTGAAAGTGGGAAGCTGCAACCACATGGAAGACTCTAATCCATATATGACAAGGAAATTTTGGCCATCATGCATGCTTTGGTCATGTTTAGACAGTATTTGGTGGGGAACAAATTCATGGTCAAAACTGATAGATTTAAACATTTTCTTACACAGAAAGATATCAATGAAAGGAAACAAAAATGGGTGAGTAAGATTCAAGCCTTGGATTTTGACATTGAATATGTTAAAGGAAAGAATACTGTTGTAGCAAAAGCATTGTCTAGGATATGCTCACTCTCTCTTATGGACATGTCAATGGATTGGAAAGAAATACTAACAATAATGTATGCAAAAATTAAATTTGCTCGTGAACTTTTAGATGGGGCCAATGGTGATAATAGATATAAAGTGTTAAATGGCGTAATTTACTATAAGTATAAAATCTACATAGTTCTTGATTCTCCCTTAGCAGGCCATCCTGGGTTCTATAAAACATATAGGCAACTGAGAGAATTTTTTTTTTGGAAAGGATTGAAGGGTGATGTTCTAAAGTATGTAAATGAACGCAAGATATGTCAGCAAAAAATAGTTGAGCACAACCATCCCGCTAGTATCCTACACCCCTTACCTATTCCAAACAAAAGTGGGAAAGAATCTCCATGGAATTCATCATAGGTTTGCCTAAGGCACTTGGTAAGGACTATATTTTTGTAGAGGTGGATAGAATCCAAAATCGCTCTTTTTTTGTTATTACCTCATATTTTACTGTTGCACAAGTGGTTGAGATATTATTTGGATACATTTTAAGATTGCATGGACTCCCTAAAAACATTGAGAGTGACAAGGATAACATATTTATGAGTTCATTTTGGTAAGAAATCTTCAAGTTAGCTCAGTGGGCTAGCTCAAGTGGTTGAGTGTTGTAATTTGTGAGTAGAAGGTATCAGGGTCAAATTTCCAAGAGGTTATACATCACTATATAAGGGCCTCACTTGATCTCCCCATCGGATTAGCTCTGCAATCAGAGCGAATGGGCGAGGACCCTTCGGGTGGGCCCCATATGCATTGTTCACATGGATGTAACAAGTCCCATTGGGGGGTAGGTGAAACACATTGAAAAAAAAAGAACTCTTCAAGTTAATTGGAGCACATTTGACTCCTAGCATAAGCTACCATCCACAAACTTATGTTCAAATAGAAAGGGTGAAGCAATGGCTGGAAGGCTACTTGAGAAACTATGTTAGTGGGAAGCAAAAAACATGAGTTAAATGGCTACATTTGGTTGAGTTATGCTACAACACTACTTTTCGTATGTCCATAGGCATGTCTCCCTTCAAAGCACTATATGGTTATGAAGAACCTACTTTTTTTGATAACATTTTGTCTCCAAAAGCTAAGGATTGGATTGAGGAAAGTAAACACAAATTGAAAGTTTTAAAAGGAAATTTGCAGGTTGCCAAAAATCAACAAAAACAATATGCATACCAGCATATGAAATAGAGAAATTTTCCAAGTGAATTACTTGGTCTATTTGAGGTTACAACCCTACAAATAAACCACCTTGAAGGGAGAAGGTTCAAAAAAGTTAAATCCCTAGTTTTATGGAACCTACACAATCATTCAGAAAATTGGGTAGGTAGCTTATGAAGTGAAGCTTCTAGAAGGGAGTAAAATCCATAATTTGTTTAATGTTTCATGTCTTAGAAATGTATTAGGGCATCAAATTTCAGTTTCATAAACACTTCCTCCAATGGATGATGAAGGTAAATTCATCCTCATTCCATAAAAAAATTTCAAGGTAGGAGGGAGGAAATTAAGGAACATGACCATAAGAGAATATTTGGTGCAATGGAAGGATTTACCAAGTGATAATGCCACTTGGGAAGATGAAATTTTTTTCCAGCATCCAATATTGGAATTACTTGGGACAAGAAATCTTGGGTGGGGAGGACTATAATGTCTCCATCCAATAAATTATCATGGAGGAAAAATTCCACTAACCTACTAGTTCCCAAGGCTGGGGTGGAAGCATTAAAACTTGAGATAAGGGAGCTACAAGGCCTGAAATGACCTTAGACTTACAAATTCAATCAAAGGGGCCAAATAAATAATATTAAAATAGAAAATAAGGTGGCATTGGGTCATGAGGGTGCATAAGAGGTTGTGGGACCCACATGTGGAAAATTTCCTCACTACACTTGGCATCATTTGCACACAAATTCAATATCAAAGTGGAGGGTAATATACTTGGGGAAGGTGAAGAGTAAATATTCATGGCAATAATCAAGGAAACTAAAATTGGAGTGGAAGAGTAACTTGCCACGAAGGGGAAGAAGCATAATAGGAAAATTGTGACACTTGTAACAAGATTCCATGGAATTTATGACAACAATAATGAAGGATTCTATGAAAAATATGATAAATTAATACCTGATGGAATACCTATGACAAATATGATATATCAGGGATAAAAATAGCCATCAAGCAAGTGCATGGAGGGAGTTATGGTCAGACAATATTCCCAATTCGAATTGGGGAAAGAGGGGTGCAATAATGAGGAGGACAAGTGTCTTGTGAAGGAGAATCAACCACTAACTCAATTTGGGTGAGTATCTTGGAGGGAAATTAGAGATCATGGAGGGAAGGAATCGACATGAAGTTAATAAAAATAAAGGACGAGGAAGGAGAGCATCTTTTGGATCATTTTTTATTTGCACTCTTGGAGAGCTTTGTTTGTCCATGTACGATGGGTGCTTACCCTCCCTCCCATTGAACCAATTTCGAAGGTAAAAGATCCATGTCCAATTTGCTTGGAGGAGAGGCCATTCAGAACTATTATCAAATCTTAATTCAGGTGTTTATTTCAGGTCCAATTCTCCCTTCAGTTCGAGGTCATATCATAGCTATTCTTATTTTATCTCTTTTTAATTTTGCTCACTATGTTTGTGTTCTAGTGTTGATGGCACACTATTGGTTGTATTAAACTTGATGAGCAAGTATGTGTGGCACCACTTATGTATGATATGATATATGGTAGTGTGATTAGATTCATATCTGAGCCATAGGTTGAAATCCCATGTGAACCATGTATAGAATCCAAACAATCATCTCATTTGAGCTAGTTTTCCTCTATATTTCCTTGTGAACTTTTGGAGCACTTACACATCAGAATTTCTATGTGATTTTGAAAATGGTTGAGAATCATTTTATGTATTGTATATGACTAAAATATTTTATGTAGGCCCCTATTTCATTTGATTAAATTTCTAGTAAAATTTTCCATGTTAAATGTTTATACTTTCCAAACAATGTCTATGTGTTACAACTTTATGCTTTATGTGTGCAATAGAAGGTTGTAGATCATAAGAAATGCTGCATTTTGGTTACCATTGAAGTCCTTTATCTAATACAAGCCTATTTTCATAGATTAGGAAGGGTTCTACAATTTTTGTGAAGCCAAAAGAGTCAATGACCATTGGGCGGTTTCGACATCGAAATTGCTAGTATTTTTCCCTTTCATTCCTCCTTGGTTAGTGCAAGTCATAATTGTTTTTAGCAAGTGTACGAGTGTCCAGTAGATGCATTAATATGCCCTAAGACCATTTAATCCCTTCTATATAAAATTCAAAATCATTTGGGGGCATTTGGAAACAACTTGGTTTTCACTAGTCCAAAGTTTGAAATTATCCAAAATTTGCACAAACTTTCATGTTAGGGACATGTCACAATGCAATCATAAGATCTATCTTAATAAATTTTGGTTTAATGATTGCATAATCAGAAAATTAATTTGAATTAAGGGAGTTTTTATAGAATGTTGAGGTATCATTATAGAGCTTGAACAATCTTACCATAGCCCCTGTGTGATGATAAAGAAACCCAATCCCACATCCATATAAGTTAATCGAGTTAAAAAAAATTATATTGCCAAATAACTCCAAAGAATATCAATGATTGACATATGATCTAAACTTAACCCCTTGAATTCGCTAGAATTTCTAATAGTTGATAAAGTTAATTGTTCAACTTGCCATGTTAAAATATAGATTTTGAAACTTGAATGTATTAATAGTTTAACTAACAATTGAGGCATGGGCACAACCTTACACATATTGCCAAGAAGCTATGGCTATTAAGGCTATTTATTTAATATCTACATCCAAAGGTGGATATCACTTTGAATATACAAGCTAGTGCCTTTAGTTAAATTATTATAAAGTATTATCATTATTTTTTGATGCAAAGTCTAATTAATGTTTTGGATGCATGAAATGGTGGGAAGTAAAAGGCGTCACTTATGAACGTAAAGTGTTATACTGTGAAAATATCAAAAGCTTCATGTTCTAATACATTAAGCCCCAACATTGTAACAAAAAGATAACTATGATAATGTGGGGAAACATTTCATGTCCCCATTTTTTAGATAACCATGGAGTTCCATGTGCCATTCCTAGTGGTTCTTGATGAAGTTATAGATCATCAAATCCATAGGAGTTAAGAAGGATTTTTAATTAAATGGGAATTAATTTCGTCTAGATTATATTTTATTCCCTTATTTTCCATAAATAAAATAATATGGATAATGTGAAGTGGCTAGGTGGGTGTAACATTACAAAGGATAAGGTATAGCATTTTGGAAAGTTGCATAAAAGAAAGAAAAGCTAGTAAGAGGGCGCACATAGGAAAAATCAGACAAAGCAAGGAAAGTCTAACTTTTGGGTAGGAAGGAAGGTAAAAGCACTAAAACAGAATAAAAGAAAGAAAATCTAGAAAAGCGGGAAAGTGACAAAGGAAAGAAGGACAAAAGAAGCAAGGAAAGAAAAGAAGGAGATTCTGACACAAAGGAAAAGCACAAATCAAGCTCTTTACCCATTCCACTCACGAGGTTGCATTATCCAAGGAGGATTGCACATGAATAAACCTCATCTATAACATGATGCAATAGCGCACTAGTCACATATTTTGGTCATTCTAACATTTGAATTCAGAGCTTAGCTTCTTAGTCTTAGGGAAATGTGCTCCTAAACACAACCGGGAGGTATGCCCCAAATGCTTTTCCTTTCATGAGCGAGTGCTAATGGATTTAATACATTAATGTCAGTTGTTTGCAGGTTAATTTATCAATTCCATAGTTTTATCAGATTTGTTGAGGAGTTTGAGAGTTTTTCCATTCAATTCTTAAGGAATTTTGGTCTCCATTCCCTTTGTAATGATGATTTATGTTAAAGGAGGCTATCATTAAAATTTATGTGAGTTTCATTTCAGAATTTTAAAGTTTATTTTGATGTTATTATGTATCTCAATGATTTTTACAGCAATGTGAATTAGTATGATTGAGCTCCATATGAGTTCTTGCTACCTAGTCTAGATTTGTATGTGAAATTGACTAGTTTTACAGTTTCTTGCATTAAATAGTTAAATCTCCATGAATCTCTTTCATTCTTCTTCTTATAGCTCATTAACATGATGATGGATATATTCCATGTTTGTGTTTAATAATTCATGAACGTCTTCAAGTGATTTGGGAGCCCATAAGTTGTTCCATTTGAGCAGTCCAAGAGCCTGGTTTGGCTTGTGTGAACCCATCATCCTCCCAATTCGATTTCATACCTGAATAAACTTATTTTAATTGATAAAAAACATCATATCAGATATCTGCAAGATTACTTTAGCTAATTCCCATCACCATCGATCTCTGAGAATTGAATAGCAAAGGTTTTAGTTTACATGTGTTGGGAATCTAAGGAGCCTTGGAGTAGAATTCAGCCTATATGATGCTCAAAACATAAATGGACCCAACACATTATGCATAATAACCTCAAATTTTATCACCCTCTCCCTTCCTTCATTGGATATCCTTACCTGACCTTTGATCCATTGATTAGTTTCCACTCCTTGCACCAATAGTTGTTTGAATTTTTCTTGTAAGTAGGAGTTAATGACCAATCAGATATGATTGGATCATTACAATGGTATCAAATCTCTTTCCTTGGTTGATCCTGTGGAAATTAGGCTCTCTATTTAATGTGATTGCATGTCACCTCTTCCAACAAAGAATAGCTTGCAACTATGTGGCTCATTTCAGTAGATAATGAATATTTAGAGAGGAAGAAGAAATGATTTATGTAAATAGAGATTTTCATGGTGTTTTTTGTGACCAAATTTTCTATGAATACCAATCATCTGAACCACTAGTGGCTAGATCAAACTTTAATTTAGTAAAGAAAGTTAAAGTGAGTGAAAATTTGCTTCATCACTATCAAGAGTATCTTTATTTGAGGGAAGAGATACGCAAGGCCATTTATTTCAAGGATTATACATGTTGTAACTATGGTTTTTGTCCCAATTATGTGGATGAGGAAACATTTAAGAGAAACAAACTAATTTTTTCCACTTCCTTGGGAAAAGTAGAAGAAAAAGGAACCAAGTATGAAGCTCCATCGAAGTCCTCTGCATGTAGTGGCATCATGATATTATTTGGGTTTTCTTCAAGGAGAAAATTTGAAGATATTGACCCTAAGGCTACCAAGAAGAAAGAGGCATAAATTGGTTTAAAGGATCAAAAACAAAGTGTCGATCAATAATTAAAAGATATGTCCAAGATCCTTACTTATGAGGGTAGTGCAACAAAAGAGCAACGAAATGATTTCCTTGAGCCTAACACCACTCTAGACATGGATGAAAGAGAATATACTGATGGATGCTCAAGTATATATATTGGGGACATAGAGATAAGACTTTAAGAAACTATCACACGTACAAGATCCCTTGGGAAGGAAGAAGGAGAGCTTGTAGCAGTTGGAGTTTACCCTCGATCTACTTTTCAGTCACCACTTGAACTATATTGTGAACTTGGCCTCACAAAATAGGAAGAAGAAGCAGAGAATGAAACATATAGAAAAAATTTGAGACTTCCTTGAATACTTCTAAGAAGAATACCATTTTGTGAAGAATCCTCTTTGTGAGCCACACCGTTTGGATGGATCACTTAAGGAAGGTGAAAGGAAGATTAGAGAAGCCAAGGAAATTTTTGTTGATGTCAATGCTTTAGTGTCAAGATGTTGTTGGAGAGCTTCAAAAGAAGGTTTGGAAGCAGAATATTTCTTGGGAGATTTTGAAACTCTCACAGATAAAGTGGGAAAGATAAAGGAAATCTACATGAACTTGCTCTGAGATAGGAATTTTCTTCTTGAGGTAACCAAAATATATCGTCATGCACTCAGAAGAGAGGAAGATAAAGTAGAGAGGCTTCTTGGTAGATCATTGTAGGCTACATACGCTTATTTTATATCACACAAAAGGCTCTTCACGAGTCGAAGTTGCAGATGTATCAACCTCAAAAGAAGTTGAGTGTACTACACCTTTCATCTTGCATGGAAGGAAATGCATTCGGAGTGATGGATGAACTTCCTGTGGAGGATGAACATGAAGAAATTTCATATTTACAAGTGTTTGAAGGAAGCATTGATTTGCATGATGATTTCCAGGAACTTGTCTTGGAGAAATAAAATCATTCAAAAGTATCTTGTGCAGTGAAAATGGTTTTCTAATGAGGATGTAACATTGGAAGAAGTATAAATTTTGCAGCTCCATGGATTGAAGTTGCTTAAGGACAAACATTTTTAGGATTAGAGGACTATAATGTCCTCATTTTTTACATAACCATGGAGTTCCATGTGCCATCCCTAGTGGTTCTTGATGAAGCCATAGATCATCAAATCCAGAGGAGTTAAGAAGGAAATTGTTAATTAAATGGGGATTAATTTTGTCTATATTGAAGTTGTAAATAATCCTAAGTTGTTATATTTAATTTCCTTACTTTCCATATAAAAAATTAATATGGATAATGTGAAATGGCTAGGTGGGCGAACCATGACAAAAGGATAAGGTATAGCATTTTGGAAAATTGCATAAAATAAAGAAAAACTAGTAAGAGGGCGTACCTAGAAAAAATCAGACAAAGCAAGAAAGTCTGAATTTTGGGCAGGAAGGATGGTAAAAGAAATAAAATAGGATAAAAGAAGGAAAATTAAAAAAAAATCAGGATAAAAGCAGGCAAATCTATAAAAGAAAGAAAGGCAGAAAGGAAAGCAGGACAAAAGCAACAAGGCAAGAAAAGAAGGAAAGTCTAATACAAAGAAAAAGCACAAATCAAGCTCTTTCCCCATTCCACTCATCAGGGTGCATTAGCCAAGTATGCTTGCACATGAAGCAACCTCATCTATAAAATTATGCAATAGTGCATTGTTCACATATTTTGTTCATCCTATCATTCTAATTGAGAGCTCAACTTCTCAGTCTTAGGGAGATGTGGCCCTAAACACAACCGAGTTTTGTGCCCCATCTGCTTTTCCTTTCATGAGCGAGTATTGATGGATTTAAGCCATTAATGTCAATTGTTTGTAGGTTATATTATAAGATTTGTATTTTTATCATATTTTTTTAGGATTTTGAGAGTCTGTCCATTCAATTCCTAAGGAATTTTGGTCTCCATTCCCTTTGTAATGAAGATTTATGTTAAAGGAGGTTATCATTAAACTTTATGTGAGGTTCATTTCGACCTTTTAAAGTTTATTTCAATGTTATTATGTATATCTATAACTTTTACAACAATTCAAATTAGTATTATTGAACTCCATATGAATTTTTGCTACCTAGTCTAGGTTTCTATGTGAAATTGATTAGTTTTGCAGTTTCTTGCACTAAATAGTCAAATCTCCATGAATTTATTTCATTCTTTTTTTTTTCTGATATCTCATTAACATGATGGTGAATAATTTCCATGTTTTTGTTTAAGAATTTGTGACCTGATTTGGGAGCCCAAAACTTGTTCCATTTCAGCAATCCAAGAGCCTAGTTTGTCTTGTGTGAACCCCTCATCCTCCCAATTTGATTTCAGACCTATATAAACTTATTTTAACTGAAAAAAACCATCATATCAGATATATACAAGCTTTCTTGAGTTAAATCCCATCACCGCTGGTCTCTGGGAATTGAATAACAAAGGTTCTAGTTTACATATGTTGAGAATCCCAAGAGCCTCAAAGTAGAATTCATCCTTGCTGATGCTTGAAACACAAATGGACCCAACACATTGTGCATATGAACTTTAACTTTCATGACCCTATCCCTTCCTTGGTTGGATCTCCTTACCCGATATTTGATTCATTAATTAGTTTCCACTCATTGCACCAATAGTTGTTTGAAATTTTTCTAGTAAGTGTGAGTTAATGACCAACCGGATCTGATTGGATCATTAAAATGGTATCATATCTCTTTCCTTGTCTCGGCCTCTAGAAATAAATCTCTTTGTTAAATGTGATTTCAGGTCACCTCTTCCGACAAAGAAGAACTTGCAGCTATGAGCCTCATTTCAGTAGATAATGAATATTTCAATCCATACGAGGAAGAATAAATTATTTATGTAGATGGAGATTTTCATGGTGATTTTTGTGGCCAAATGTTTTACAAATACCAATGGGCTGAACCAATAGTGGTTAGATCAAACCCTGATTTAGCAAATAAAGTTGAAGTGAGTGAAAAATTGCTTCATCACTATCACGAGTATCTTTCCTCGAGAGAAGGGATACACAAGGCCATTTATTTCAAAGAGTATATCTGTTGCAGCTACGTTTCTTCGCCCAAATATGTGGACGAGGAAACATCGAAGAGGAAAAAACTAATATGTTCTACTTCCTTAGGAAAACTAGAAGAAAAAGGAACTAAGTATGAAGCTCCATCTGATTCCTCTGCATGCAGTGGAATCATGATATTCTTTGGGTTTTCTTCAAGGAGAAAGTCTAAAGATATTGACCTTTAGGATACCAAGGAGTAAGAGGCATCAATTGGTTTAAAGGACCAAAAAAAAATTTCCAACCAATAATTAAAATATATTTCCAAAATATTTACTAATGTGTGTAGCGCAACAAAATAGCAAGGAAATGATTTCCTTGAACCTACAACCAGTGTTGTATAAGAGAAATCCAGGGAGACAAATAACATGTTGGACATGGATGAAATATCATCTACTAACAGACACTCAAGTCTCTATATTGGGGACATAGACCTAATACTTGAAAAAAATATCACAAGTACAAGTTCCCTTGGGTAGGAAGATGGAGAGCATGTAGCAGCTGGAGTTTACCTAGGATCTACTTTTCAGTCGCCACTTGAACTATATTGTGAAATTGGCCTCACAAATTAGGAAGAAGAAGCAGAGAATGAATCATATAGATCAGATTTGGGACTTCCATAAGACTTCCAAGAAGAATACCATTTTGTGAAGAATCCTCTTTGTGAGCCACACCATTTGGGTGGATCACTTAATTAAGGTGAAGGGAAGGTTAGAGCAGTCAAGGAAATTTTTGTTGATGCCAATGCTTTGGTGTTATGATATTGTTGGATATCTTAAGAAGAAGATTTGGAAACATAAGCTTTCTTTGGAGATTTTGAAACTCTCAAAAGAAAGTGGGAAATATAAAGGAAAGCTACATGAACTTGCTCTCAGATAGGAATCATATTATTGAGGTAACCAAAATATACCACCATGCACTCAGAAGAGAGTAATATGGAGTAGAGAGGCTTGGTAGTGAATTGGAGGCTACATATGTTTCTTTGGAGATCACAAAAAAGGATCTTCAAGAGTCAAAGTTGCAGTTGTGTCAATGTAACACACCTTTCATTATTCATGGAAGGAAATGCATTAGGAGTGATGGAGGAACTTCCTATGGAGGATGAACATGAAGAAAGTTTAGATTTACAAGTGTTTGAAGGAAACCTTGACTTTCATGATGATTGTTAG
This sequence comes from Pseudotsuga menziesii, assembly GCA_001517045.1. NCBI lineage: Eukaryota > Viridiplantae > Streptophyta > Pinopsida > Pinales > Pinaceae > Pseudotsuga > Pseudotsuga menziesii. Next base: position 162,411 of record LPNX011012290.1, read on the forward strand.
GAACTTGTCTTGCTTCAGGGAGATTATGATGTTTTTTTTATGTGAAGAAGACTTCACTCGGATGGAGGTTGCCAATTGCATCCCACTTGGACCACCAAGAAAACAAGTCTATTTATCCATGCATTGGGTGGGTAGATACATAATCAAGATGGAGACCCCGGTGCGTGGAAGACTTGTTCACATTGGTTAGAGTTATTTTTGCCTTATTGATGGTTTTATTGATGCATTTGATATTTTATGTTATGGGAGAAGAGACTGAGGCATCTATGGTTTCAATATAATGCTTCCCTTACACATCCATTCATACCTTTCAGGGAGAAATACATAGCAGACAAGGTGTTATTTTAGAGCATGGAATTTGTTTTGAAGCATAGAGGTATTGTGAGGACTATTCAAAGCACAACTATGAACTATTTACATCATTTTTGGAGACATTGAGAAGTCACTACAAAAAATGAGAAGGTTCTTGAATAGCTTCCACCCGGTAGACCACCTGATAAAGGAATGAAACACAAGGCCAAGTTGAAAATGGGTGCCACACCCAACATTATTTCATCCTCCAAGCATCCCATTTCCTTGGAAACTAGAAGTTTGCAAGGACAAGGAAGGCATCTTACCACTTCTGACATAGCCATCATCATCATCAAGTATGCAATGGTTAATTTTAGACAATACTCATTGTGTAGAAGATGTATGGTCATGATTAATTACAACAGTTGGACGCATTTCATAACATAACTAACACTCACAACTTTGCTTGCAAGTTGTCCTCGGTTCGTTTCTTGTGATTTGGAGTATATGTACTGTAATATTATTAGCTAATTCTATATTATTTTATGTATTTTCTTTAGTCGATTCTGTGCATTTTTTGTTTGGTTACATCAGTTTAACGCATATTAATTTAGTTTCATTTCATTCATTGCATTCAAAATACCCTAAATGGTGGACTAGGTCGTAACCAATAAACCGCTGAAACTAGTAAGGGCTGTCAAGATATAGTTTACATGGGTTTCTTGTACTTAATACGTTAAAGTATGATTAGGACATTTTCTTGGGGAGAACCCATGTTATTGGAGATGGGCATTTTGACCCATCGACATGGGGGAACTTATTGAAGAAGTTTCACCTTTAAGAATGGTGTTCCTGGGTGGGCATGGATTTCATTTCGTAACGAAAACTTATATTATCTTAACAAAGTTGCTTTGACTAATGTTGGTTTTTATGAGTTGTCTGATGATGCACTTGATGCACAACCATTGTAACATGTTTTATTTTGAGCAACCATGAGCTTGTTTAGTTGGACTTTTTTTTTTTGAAGACTATATGTGAACAATAATGTGTGTGTGTGTGTCTATACATATATGTGTGTGTGACACATACACATGCACATGTATATAAATGTGTATGTGTCTCACACACACACTAGAGACACAATGTGAAAAGCCTCATATACTGAGGAATCTATTTGAAGGACTCAACACCCATATTGTCTAAAAGGGATGTGTAATAATGGTTGAGTTAGTCATGAAGATATTACAAAAATATAACCCATTGAAAAACAACTAATATACCTTCAAAATATGGTATAACTCATTTTCACTCTAATGTTGGAAGCGTGCATTAAGCCATATGAATCGACATATGCTATTGTTAGATCAATTAGAATTTAGAACACCATGGTTGTTCAGAGGTAGAAGAAGAAGAAAAACATTTTTGCTTTGCTCTCCTTTGTTTTCAAGTCCCATTCCCCTCCTTTTATAGAGGAATAGGTTTGCACGTGAAGAGTCACATTTTCCCATAGAATTTTCTCTATGTATTCATTTAAGGATAATTTAGTTTATCTTTTGAATGGTTGGAACTTGGAAATTCACTTGTAAAATAAGACAAGGATGTGAGGAAAACTTGAGGGCACCAACCGTATACTAGTGTGCGCTTTTTCTTTAACGCCGATGAGAAAATAAAAGAAATTCCTAGTGCTTATATAGAAATTAAGTTTCATGATCATATAACTCCATAAACTCTTAGCATATAATAGCAAAAATAAGCAGCAAGTATTTATTTCATCATCATCATCATATATATATACAGACAGGGAGAGAGATGTATATATGCAGATGTATATGTATATATATGTCTATATATACATATGTATATGTATATGTACATATGTGTGTGTGTGTGTGTGTGTATACACACATTATACATATACATATACATATGTATGTATAATACATATGCGTGCGTGTGTGTGTGAAATAAATACTTGTTGCTTATTGATCTAACAATGACATACACTGATTCATATGGCTCAGGGCATGCTTCCAACATCAGAGTGAAAATGAATTATATCGTCTTCTGAAGGTATCTTAGTTGTTTTTCATCGTGGATTACATTTTTTGTAATATATTTGAGACTAACTCAACCATGATAACACATCCCTTTTAGATAATCTGGGTGTTGAGACCTTCAAATAGATTCCTCAGGCTCTGAGGGTTATCCCATTGTGTCTATGGTGTCTGTGAATGGTGTATGGTTTCAAAAACATCTCATTCATTGGGAGATGATATGATAGTATGACTTGTTGGGTTATCATTTGGATGTATTGACATTTCAATATCAATAAAATTATATTTTCAGGCATATCTATGAATTGTGTCCATGTATATTATTACATCTTTAAATTTATTGCTTTTATTCAAAATCATGTTTTATGTTTTATTTTCCCTAAGACCAATCACTATATATTGTTATGCATTGCATGCTTAGATAGTTTTCTATTTCTTGCAGGTTTCATCCTTTCTATAATTTAATTTTAGCCAATATTTATTTATGTTCATAGTTCTAGTTTCGATTTTTTGCATTTGGTTAAGTTTTATAGTAGTTAATTAGTTTTTTTAGTTCACGATGCTAATCCTGACTTACATTTTTTATATTAAAAAATACAATATTAATTTGACACTAAAATACATCACTAACTTAAGATTCAATTTTAAAGCTAAATAACATGTATTTAAGGAGACCCCATACCCTTAAAGTGGAAAGGATTTGCTAGCTTGGATAACTAATTAACCCAATATCATAGTTAATGAGTTTAGGGCTTAAAGAATAACTTGTGCTATATTCCTAATTGTCCCATTCAGACACCTACAAGGGTGTTTTGCATGTTATCACAGGGTTGTAAATTCCACCATCAACATAAATGGAAAACACTAGGGACAAAAGTCCTTGGTGTCTTTTAACTTACTCATGTAACATGAATTTGGTGTATGTTCACTCCTCAAAGGAAAGACGGAAGAATTTTATGCGAATCACTTAAGCATGAGCCTATTATTGAGATCCAATCAAGAATAAATATTTTACAACAATTTGAGAAGCTTTTAACTAATTGCATTTGAAGGCATTAAGTCCATTCAATGACAAACATGACTTCCCCATTTAGCAGACAATCAACCTCTAGGTCTACCACTTCTTTATCGTCTAGTTCTACTATTATTGGTGGTATGTTCAGACAATTCAAATCTCTTCATATAATGAAAAATCCTCAAAAAGTGATTAATAAGTTGGGCATTTTTTAGTATGAGGTTGATATTAATGCCACTCCATGGCATGTATATTTTCCTCCAATTATTATTCCATTTACCAATTCCTTGTCAAATTTAAAGCTCAGTTGCCCAATTTTTCCAGCAATGGTGTTATTACTTCCAATGATCATTTGGATACCTTTTTTAATACATGTGTAATATTTGTGCTCGTGACAATGACACATGCATATGGTTTTTTGTTAATTCTTTGGAAGGTAGACTAACTACTAATTTTTTATTATCTTCCTGATAAAATATTCTCCACGTGGGTTGAACTGGTTTACTAGTTCAAACCCACCATTAGCCATATTCAAAACCTTGTTGAATATGTGAGAAGTTTTAATAACTTATATTTCACAAGTGGTGAGTCCATTTAGGTGCTTGACCTAAATTTATGAAGTTGTCCAACAAAATTCATCAGGTTATTTTCCCATAAAGTAGTTTTGTTGCATTATTATAACATCATGCATCCTGCATATCAAAATAGGTTAGACAAAAAATAATGTGGATTGTTTAGGGTCAGAATTACAAACTCGCTTGGAGTTTGAATACTAGAACCATAGCAAAAAAATTTCCTCTATTAATTTAAATAAGAAAACAAATATGTCCTTTATGTTGCAATTTATCCAAGACATGGACAATATGATGATTTTATTTGAGCATAGGTTGGCAATGGATCCTAAACCTTTTACAATTCCTCTCTTGCAATTTTTAACTAAGTCTAACCTTGTGCAACGTGAAGCCTTTACAACCTGTCATCAATGTAATTACTATGGCGACTCTCATGATTTTCATACCTTCAAGACATTTGTAACAAAAACAAAATGTACAAAAGGTAAGAAATCCTACATATCATACTTGGGATATAGTATGAATAACAAACAAAGGATGTTTTACTACCATGCCCCAAAGTCAAGCTACCAAAATCAATCCATACCTAAAACCACAGAATTCTAATGTAGGAAGTACTAGTATTAACAAGACAAGGGAAAATTCTAATCTGCCCCCATTTCAGGTCTAGAACATTAGCTTATACCATTTTTTCAGTCTCAAAATACGGTTGTTCCATCTCATAATAATTTCATTTTACCATTGAATTATTCCCCTTATAATCTAGCTAATGATTTAGCTTCTCTTAAAGCCAATATCAACTTTCTAGATGTCTTATGTACACCCAAACAACAACAAAACTTGAATAAACCCTTGCTATCTCATTTTATTAGGCTGTAAAACAATTAGCAAGAAAATAATAGGTTTCTAATGTCGTTTCCATAGAGTTGGAAACATGAGATATAAATAATCATGATCATTGTCCTAAACCTAAATACCCTCCATTTTATGTCTCCATGAAAATTATATGCAAAGTTATTCATTCTTGCAGATTAATGGAGGTGCTTGATCTAACATCATACCATGATTCTGGCGGAATGTGTCTACTTTGCACTGGTGAACCCATAAATTTGTTCACATTTAAAAAAGAGGTTCAATCAACCATAGGTCAAATCAAAGACCTCGTTATGACCTATCTTCCCAGCAATAAATTTACACTACATTTAATTTTATGTTGGTTGATATGGAATTATAATTATTCCATCATTTTGAGGCAAGAATGGTAGTTTTTCACTAGTTATTACTTCAACCTAGATGGATCCCACATGATTGTTTCTTAGTATCAAAAAAATATAATTTTTCAAAGGGTACCCATATCAATCCCTTATGTTGAGAATGTTCCAAATTATGATGTTGATTGCATTGGAACCAAACTAGGAACTTATTATGAGTCCACGGAAGAAGCAGATCCTTTAGCCACACAACCAAATTATGAACACGATCAAGTTTAGCACTTCAAATTTTATGGAGCCTATTATTGTGGAGGGAATGGTGTTGGTATTATGATATAGTTTTTATCAGGGAAGGCATATCCTTTCTCTTTTTACCAAGATCTTCATGCACTAAAAATATCATTGAATTATAATCTCTCTGCCTAGGTTTGGAGGAAACCTTGGACCTAGGAGAATTAATTGTAAATATGGTAGAATGATTCTACAACGCTACCAAGAAAATATTTAGGCATTATATCCAAATAGTAGATAAACTAATGAGTCAATTTCTCTCTTTTCATTTGAGTTGTATTGGAAGGGGATTAAATTTTGTGGATGATAAGTGGATTCTTTGTGCTTATGATGTTAGTAAAAAAAATTGTAAGGGTAGGTCTAATTGTGATTTAATCTCCCCGTATTGTCCTTATGTGCTTGATAATGATATTTTTTATAGTGATAAGTATATTTGTTGTTTTTTGGTAGGTCAAGTGGATGGAGTGCCCAATTCTTTCAGCACAATAAACCCAAAACATAATATATATCTCAAGGCCCTAATTCCTTTATAAATTATGTTTTCAAGCGAAAAATCCCCAAATATTCCTATCAAAATCCATGAATATTCAAGGCGTAAGATTGGAGATATTGTCATCTATAAACTACCATGGATATTCCATTGGATTAGTTTGTCATAAGATATCTTACAACTTAAGTCATCGTGTTAATTTAATTCCTTAAAATACTAAAATACAATGGACTTGAAAGAGAAATAATTGTTAAAATTTGTAATGAAACACCAACCATGTTCAGCAATAGATTTTGTCAAACACTTGTCAACACATTGATTCTAGTCTTATATTGTCTTTCACCATTAATGCAAAATACCAATAAGCATTCTAATGGAACTTATAAGTAGGAACACACATAACAATAACTTATAACAAAAAATAGTAATGAACAACGGACACATTCACCACATTTGGCACAAGATATTTTTGGGCTAAGCCCCTGGAAAAAATATGAAGGGAAAACCATTCTTCAAGAGAAAATTTCTTTTATTGAGCTTCACAAAAAATAAATATGAATATTTACAGTAGTTATGATAGCAAGTAGAAATATGTACTAGCCTAGAAATATGTGCCAAAATTAAATGTATGGCATCCACAAACAATACGACATCCATAACAATAAGTTTTATCCCTAAATGTGTGCCCAACAATACAAAACAATGCATAAATAGTAAACCCAACAATGGTGAGAAACTCGACCTGTACAACCTTTCTTCCTCTTACACGTGTGGTTGTACGAAAGAGACAGTACGTTGTAGTGCGGATAGTGATTTTTGTCCCTCTTTTGTGTTCCCAGTGTTGCTCCTATGATTTCTACCCTTGATCCATCTTGGGATTAGTGCCTCTTCCACGCCTTAGAATATGTGCCTTATCCCCTCTAGTTGCAAGTTGCAACCTCTTCCTCACTCTTCTTTTTCTTCTTTAGCTCACAGTTCTCTCATTTTCTTATGGAATAGTGTGCCTCTTTGTCTCCTCAAGTTCTTTTATTAACTCATTTAAGGTAACTACTCTAACCCTATATCTCAATGGAGGAGATTCACTCTTATCCCACAAGATCAATGGACGTGACGTATTCCCTCATTGAGATGACTTAAGTCACTCAAATATTATGAATTCACTTTCACTTTACCCATAAAATAATAAAATACCCCAACTTGGATTTATAAAATCACTTTATAAAGTCCTTTTATAAATAAACTTTATAAAGTCACATAGGTGAGACGTTTGCTTAGACTCTTGCATCCTAGGCATAATCAATGCAGAAGTACATCCGAGCTACAAATATACCACTCCTTCTTAGAGAGGGAGTTACTCCTGGCACCTCTACATAGATATGTCTCTAATACCATCACTACATTTGTTGTTGTAGCTACCCCCTTTAAACTAGAAGGCCTATCTGCCACCTACACTCGACCCTATGCTAAAAATAGGTTCCAATCACATTTACTCTAAGGAATCTTCTCACCCTATTGCTCATCCTCCAGAGTCATCTCATACCAACTCAGTCTCTTGAATAAAATGGATGAAGTCTCACACCCAGCTATCTCAGTCACTACCACTAAATGTGATATCCCCCTAGAATCACCATCTACATGCTTTCCCAACAACATGTACATCCTACCATATCGAATTCCAAGCAATCATGCTGCATCCAGGCTCTCTCTTATTGGATATATAATTACTTATCCATTAAAAATAGGACTGCATACCTATCGTGGTCCAAAGTTGACAACTAGAGTAATGTTTTCCTCAGCTTTGGTACTAGAAACACATTAGTGACCTCCATATATCCATGTCTTTGTCCGAAAGGTGATCAATGATAGGGGATTCCATGGAAGTAGATGGTACATTCATGATAAGTTACACCAAATCCAAATCCTTTGTACTTTTGAGGGTCACAAAATTGAGGTCATTTTTTTGCAGGACAACTATCCATTTGGAAACTCAACCTTGGATAGGGTGTCGATTCAAGATATCTAGCATGGGATTCAAGTTTGCAACGACTTTGGTTCCACTCAGGAGTATGTAATAGTGAAGATTCTAAACCGAAAAAGACAAAGGCTATGGCTATCTTATCTTCATGAGGATATGAGAGAGGTGGACTCGATAAGTTATTACTCACATAATATATAATGTGCTCTTGAAGAGCATAATATTCTTGGACGAGCACTTTGGGAACAACATAATCAGATGTTGAGATGTAAAGAATGAAATCCTTTGTAAATCCCAAAGGTAAAACCAAGTGGGAAAAAGTAAAAGCTTGTTTTAATGCATCGAAAGACACATGTGTTTACTCATCCCAAATGAAAGGAACATTTGAACAAAGTGAACACAAGAATCCATGAACCACCGTGGCATAATCAGGTGTGAAGCAACGTAAGAAGTTCACCTTGCCTTGAAGACTTTGAAATCAACACCAGGTCCTCAAGGGGAGGTCAATGACGACTTGAAACTTCGAAGGTTCAATGATGATCCCTTTTTTATAAACAATGAATCCTAGCAATCAGTCATAAGGAATGCAAAATACACAGTTGAGGGGGTTCAAGTGGATGTTATATTCACAACATCGGAGGAACACTTATCGAAGGTCCTCTAGGTGTCGCAAGCATTTTCTATAACTTGTCATGATGTCTTCCAAATATGTTGGGATAGTGTGGACCATATCATGAAAACAATATGACATGACACGTTGGAAAGTGGCTAAAGTGTTTTTTATCCCAAAAGGCATCACTCTATAAGCAAAGGTTCCCCTTGGGATGATGAATGCAGTTTCATACTAGTCTTGTTGGTGGATTTGAATTTGGTTATACCCCAAGAATCCATCCATAAAGAAAATAACCTCATGCCTATTGTAATCATCCATAACCCATGTGGTGTAAGTGATCAAATAAATCAATCCAAATTTACACAACTTATCAATCTCGACTTTAATGGTCGATGATTTCGAAGGGTGAATATGTCTCTGATTTTGGAATGCCAATGTGACATCAATCCATGTATCAATATGATGTTCAACAATGGCAGGGCCAAGCGCAATCATTTTGGCATTAGACGAAGCGAAAACATCACAAAACTCTTGAAAGAGTGCCTTATAGGAGGAAATATCTTCAGGAGTATAAGAAGAACCTTAGAGAATGTTCTCGGTGATGCCTGGTTTGACCAAAATGTCCACCTGGATGGTGGGAAATATATTGGCCATATTACCTTCTTGAAAGGCATCCAAGGTTGGGATTGAATTGTTGAACCAATCAACATTACTATGAGGGATAAAGTATTTTGATTCAATCAAGAATTAATCTGAAGACGAGGACAAAATAATAGATTCCTTTGTTATGAAGTATGCACAATGGTGCATGTCATTCCAAGGGAATTCAAGAATTTCTCTGTTGCTTTGAAAGGATCAAACTGATAGATTGTGTGGATCCATGTCTATAGACACAATTGCAGTGGTGTTGGATGATGAGGAAGCCTCATCGGAGGATGAAATGTAATAGATGTTGGTCACCCCATCAGGAGATGACGCAGGACGGGATATTTCCTCAATGGTGGTGAGTTGTGACACTAGTGAGAGTCGACACAAATCAACCAAAATTGAAATTTTTTTGGGGAGATCGCTACAATGATGTGAATAATGACCATAAATTCCACACACCAAGGATGGTTGGTGTATTTCTTTGTAAAGTTAGGGAGATGGATAACCAAAGTTTTATCATTGACCTTCTCCTCTGTCATTTTGAGGTGAGTTCATAAGAAGGGAAATTATGGACACTATTGGGTGCCGTCACCCAAGCCATCACACACAACACAAGGCAGTGGTGCTTGTGTTGTGGTAATAGTGAGTGGATTGGCGGCCTGGTTCATAGAAACTTGCGTTGTTGCAATCTTGGATTTTCCCCAACCTACTTTTTGGTAGGAGGTTGGGTAGTGGGTGTGGATTCCTTCACGACTCCAAGAGGTGGTTCATTGGAAGTACTGATCAATTGCACAAAATTCAAGATGAAATACGGTGTGGGGGTTAGGTTTGGTGGATTACAGTACCAAACAAGGAGGCCTAATCTCAATCTCGTGAGATTGAGTGTAGCCATCATGAGCATGTTGTTCATTTATCCAACAATACTGAGAGGGAGGGTGAATCAATATTGCCTTATTTTCACTTTATTAAAACAATTAGTATTTAAGCACAAAGTAAACAATGAATCAGACAAGTAAGAACACTAACTTTTATCGTAGAAACCTCAAAGAGAAAACCACAAAATCAAACTCATTAATAAGATGACTTTTACAAAAAAAAATCTGCTACTAGAGAAAGGATGCACCAACACCCCATATTTTTCTATCTACACCCACAAATAAGGATGCCACAACACGTTTGTTTTCCAGCCACTACTAGAGGGAGGCTACAACCCCCTATTGGATCTCTTCCTTCCCTAGCACCACCCTAATTTGATTTCATCAGATTTCCAGATCTTCTTATTTCTTCAATTTTGTCACTAGTTATTCTTCATTTCCTTGGTCTCTGTTTTTTTTATACTGCATCAATTTGGACTATAGAGACCCCTTTCTTCTGGAATCAAATCATGTTTATATATCATCATATCTTTACTTGAACCATCATATCTTTTCATTGAAGCACTGCAAGAATTCGTCGTGTCCTTTCACAAATATGGATCTTCATCATTTTAATTATGTGTTAGTTAATAGAATTTGTTTTGTAGAGTTAACTAAATATAATTTTTCTCCAAGTTTAGTAGTTCCACCAAATTGTTCTCCAAAAAGGTGCTTATCACCAAATCTTCGTTCAATAGGACGGATGTTAAATGACTACTTAATCGGATCTCAAAAATATTTCGCATCCAAAACTTTCATTTACCCCTCGACCCTTTTCTCACTAGTGGAATCACTCAGAACCATTGGATTTACATCTCTATAATTGACGGTGGAATTGAACTAGAATAGGGTGGAATAAAATAAAATTTCACATCCATACCTATTATGTTCACCTTCATGCACTTTACATAGTGGAATTCAATATGAACCATTGATCTCTCCACTAACTTTCTCAATGGTTGAACTGGTCGACGACAAGGTGACTAATTTCCACGTCGTCCTCAGCCATTGATCTACATCACAAAAAATTGTTAGCTCAAGGCCTTAACTAGCTAACATCTCTCCAAGTTTTTGGAATCCCTTTATAACTGTAGATATTCTTGCTTTAATATTATCCTTCTTATTTCTACCTGATGGAACAACTAAGCTCTAACATTCCAGAGCTCTAACAACCTTGTGTATTTGTCCTCCTCCTTCATATGTACATATTAATTTGTACAATAACTTCTTCTTCTTCTTCTTCTGTTGACATCAATTCCAATATACTCAACATTCCCCCACTTTAGCATTGATGGAAACACCATAAACGGTCTCCCCCTTTTACAACAATGACAAAGGACTCTCTTTTGATTGCTCCCCCTGTCAACATACCTCTCTCCTTTTATCTATTGTAGGGAGATTACTCCCAACGTTTGTCTAAGATGCCCAAATGTCTTTTTGGGTAGAGGCTTAGTGAATATATCAACTATACGTTATTTTGTATCAACATATTCCATATTCACTACCTTGTGTGATACTTTTCTTCCCTCTTCTTCTTCTTCTTCTTATTCTTCGTCGTCGTCATCATGAACACCTTCATTCTTTTGCAAGACTTCCTTTTCTTATTCATAATTTGTTATTACATCATCATCTTGGATTCTTAATCTTCTCAGTCTCATGCCATCACTCTTACATCTGCACTTTCTATGATTTTGTGTCGCCTTTGATTGTAACATCTATATTCTTTCTTAGTGGATGAATATCCTAAAAATATTCCCTCATCGGTTATAGAATCAAACTTACCAAGATCATCCTCATTCCTCTTTATGTAGCACATGCTGCCAAAAACTCTTAAATATTTGACTTAGGCAAGTCTTACATACCATAGTTCATAAGGAGTCTTGCCATTATTTACTCTGAGTTGTCCTCTATTAAGTAACTAAATTGTTGTGTATATTGCTTATGTCCAATAGATATCTAAAAGTTTTGCTTCATTTAGAATAGTTATGGTTGCTTCTTGGACTGTCCTATTCTTTCTTTCTACAATGCCATTCTATTGAGGAGTCTTTGGAGATGAAAACTATCTTTTAACTCCATGAGTTTCACAAAAATCATTGAATTCATTCGAGGTAAACTCTCCTTCATTATCTGACCTTAGACATTTGATTTTCATATTTGTCTCATTCTCAACCATTGCTTTGAAAATTTTAAACTTCTCAAAGGATTCTGATTTTTCTTTCAGAAATGTAGAATCATCAATGAACATCATGAAATAATACTCTCCTTGTAAACTTTTAGTTCTTTTTGGTCCACAAAGATCTGTGTGAATTATTTCCAATGGCTGTGAGGTTGTATATTCTTTGATTTTGAAGTTAGCTCTAGTCTACTTCCCATGTTGACAATGTTTAGAAACTGAATTTAGAGGCTTCGTGATCTTTGGCAAGTCTCTTACAGCGTCCTTCTTACTTACATTCATAATATTACCAAATTTCAAGTGCCCCATCCTTCGATGACATAGCCAACTTTCGTCAATCAGACTCATCTAGCATCGTTCTTCATTTTATAAGATATACACATTGCTTGAATTCCTTACAACAGTACCAACAAATTTTCCTTAATCTTTTATTTTGATTTCACATTTCTCATAATAAAATATGCAAATGTGTTGGGCCTCGAGATAGAAGGGCGGAATTCATGTAGAATTCTTCCTAAGTATGGAAGAAGAGATAAAGGAGAAGAGGAAGGAGCTACGATAGAGGAAGCCGCATCAAGGGAAAGGGAAGGATGTTGCGACATAAGAAGGAATGACAAGAAGAAGACAAAGAGAAGGTGCGAGACGAGGAAGCTGCACCAGATAAGTAAGTCGTGAGCGAAGGATAGAACAAGATACGAGATGACATGGAAGAATATTGGTAGAAGCAGGAGTGCAGATAATGTAACTGTTAGAAAGTGACGGTAAGGCATAACGTTGAGAAAGTGATAGTCCTTAACGATCGTGGGTATGAGTTCAACTGGAGTCAGTGGAAGCCACACGCATGAAGGCTCTTTGTAAGTCAGGTCACTAGTGCCTTTCGTTATGTGTTACTAGAATAGGAAAGACAGCATGTTCGTTGGTTATAGTAAGTCGGCTGAGAAAGTGAATAAAAAGGATTCTATAATGAGTCAGTTAGAGTTTGTATCAAGTGGATATTGATTCTGTAGAAAGCATGTATGGGATCTGTATCAAGTCTGTAATGGGTATATAAAAGAAGACCCAAGATGTAGTTGGATTAGATGGATAGCCATCCTGATAGTTGTTTAGCTAAATTGAGATGGAAGTAATGGGTTTTGGTAATATAACTTTGTATCGTTGAGTGCATCAGAGTAGAGGTTCTGCAGCTGAGTGCGCAGAAAAGTAGAGAAGGTTGAGTCGGTCCAGGTTGTGTGTGGATTGCTAGTAGGAGTAGACTAGGAAGAGAAGAAGAGAGAAAATCAGAGAGCACGAAAGGGGGAAAATTCTATAAAGAGAGAAGGGAATATCTTGAACAGATTCTACAGTTTTGTGCACAGACAAAAGGTGCATATATTTCCTCATTCCAGATGAAGAGCACCTTGTGGTTTTTTTCAAGATGGGTTTACATGTTACGTGTTGTGTATATGTGTGAATGTTGTGTTGAATGACTAGTTGATTATTGTGTTGCAAATGGATAAATGTATGACTGTCGCATTATGTTAATGAATATGCTTATGTTGTATGTTCACTATTTGTTTATGTGACTCGCATAAAGAAGAGTTGGATCGTAACTTGGTGTTGAAGTACTGTGCAAACTAGTAACCCACCTTCCTAGTCTTTGTTGGAAACCTTGGTGCAGAGCCAAGTTACTAAAAAAACTCTCACGCAAACTGCAGAAACGTGGTTCTGGAAGTTACCCATAAAACTGAATTATCTCGGGTGAGACGACATCTGTGTCGCAGGTGTTGTCGATTGAGCTCTGCTCTGTTTGGCCAATATCTTTGGCTTTGTTGTGCTGACCAAGAAGGGGTTGAACCTCGGTCCAACGTGAGAGAGGGACATAAAATCCAACAAATGGTTTTGTTGTCGGGACCTTGAATTGTTGTGGTGAGGGATATGTTGTGGCAATCCACGAAACTAGAGATCCAAGACTGGGTGGACGCCAAAGAGCTAGAGTTTGCACAAAAAGAAAGTGAAGGATCTCGGTGGACACTGACAAACTGGTTAGAGTGGTACATTTATTCATACATTCATGAGATTTTCTTTATCGAGTTTCCCATTGTGTTGTATGAGAGGTTGTCTAAGTTGGCAACCCAAATAAGGAATTTTCAAGGAGGAGAACCAAAAGAGTGGAGTCCGTTCTTAATTGAGCGGTTGAAAAGAGTAAACAACCCTATATCAAGGGTTGTGGATTTTTGGGTAGCCAGTATCTTAGAAGGATATATTACTGAGTTTGCTATTGACACAATAACCTCATATAGTGAGGTATGTTGGCAAGGGTTTTGGTAAGTGAGTTGTACAGCATCGCGACAGCTACGCAACCTCACGCGGTACCGCGCAAGGCCAGATTAGTGCGATGGGCGGAAGAATAACCGCTTTGAATATGTTATATGTTATTTGACCAAGTTTTGTTGTAATAGGCCATTAGCAGTTATAAGTTAGTTAGAAGTGGACCCTCAATGTAGTGGCGCAAGCCTATTTATAGATCTAGTTTTGCAAGTAGATGGTACTAACCAAGAATAGGAGAATCACATCAGAGGATAATTGGGGCATAAGAGCTAGTGCGATCTGCTTTTGTGAACAATTTCCTATGTATCTGTGATTGATCTAGGTTTTCCTAATGTATGCAGTCTCTGGTTTTGGAGAAGAATTGTGTAATGTGGTTCCTTTGCGCAAGATTAATATGAAATTGCAATTGTGGCACAAATCTTGTATGTTATCATTGTTGTGATCTAATCTGTTATGATGTTGTGACCTGTTTTGGTATAATGTTGATGTGATTTAGTCTCTTTCCATTATATCAATGAGATTTGTTTTTCTGTTATATCGATGCGATATGTTCTTTTGCTATTGTCTATTGCACTATGAGTAGATATGTTTATGGAAAATGCCATAGTATTAGCAATAGTGTGACAACTGTATGATGCTATAATGATTGCATAAGTTTTGAATACACTCTACAAGTTGAGGAAATGGTGTAAAGTCAACTGAAAAGCTCTGGATCTAGCATCTATGATGTCCTTTTGTCGAATCCCCATATCCTCCATCCTCACTACCGAAAACTCATTTCCGACAGCTCTCCCTTGAATGCCTCGGGTGAGACCTCATCTGCTCCGCAGACGTTGCAGGGCAGGGTAAAACCTGTTCGGGCCGATGCTCAGGGATATTGCACTGGTTGGGTGTCGACAGAGTGGGAACCCTTGTTGATGAGGCTTTGGTGGTGGGTTTCGCCAACAAATGGTTCCATTGTCGAGACCGAGTTGCTATTAAGAGGAGGATATGTTTTCGAATCCAAATCAACCGGAGATCGAAGGGTGGTTTGATCTAAAGTTGCGAGAGTTTGCTTAAGCTTAAAATCAGAATCCAAAGATGTCGAAGGGCCACTGGATGGACAGGTATATCCACGATGGTCCTCACGAATGGTTCTTTTGTGAATTTCCTGTCCTCTTGCAGGAATGGCTAGAAAAATTCACTAAGAAGAAGACAAACTTTCAAGGAGGGGAGCCGACATCCTGGACCCCAGAGTTGATGTAGGAGTTACAAGAAACCAATAATAGGGCATCGCGGGCAGTCGAAGTGTGGTTGGATATTATCTTAGAAGGATACATCACCAAGTTTGCAGTCGACACCAATAAGTCCTTTAGAGAAGCAGAACGAGAGTTCTTCAGTGGACCTCGAGGAAGGTTCTTGTTGTCGCTGCAGTTGTCCATTAAGCAACTGGTTTGTGAAAAAGGTATTTTGAAGATGGACCAAGAGTAGTGGAACTCTAGTGTGCGGAGGAAGTAGGAACCGCGAAGGAAGGGGGGATATGCATGAAAAGGTAAGGGGTATATGGGCATGAGTTCTGGTGAGAATGTGAAGGTCGCTAAGGAAACAAGTGGTTGTACAAGGGGAGGAGAAAGGTTTCGAGAGAAGAGGCAGAGGACAGGAGAAGGTCCTGCTGTGATCGAAGTGCAATGCCATGAAGAACAGCCACACGGGATGAAGCAACCTTTTTGTGACAATGAGGACAACTAGGCCCAGGTTACACATGGAAGGACAATAGGATCGAACCCCAGCAGTAATGTGCCCACACCTCAGTGCACTACTCCACCTCAAGGAAAAAATACACACTCTACGTCAACTTTCTTGACGTGTCTGCAACAGTCTAGTAATAGAGCACCAGTAGGAGGAAGAAGGCCCAGAATGGCGGGCGACGAAATGAAGTTACCAATATTCAATGGGAATGGCACTGATGATCCAGAGTAGTACCGATTCTTATGTGAGGCGATCAGGACCACCCGACAAACTATCGATGATGATGTTAAGAAAAGTCAGTTGGCCACTACTCTAAGGGGCCATGTGCTGGAATGGTTCATGAGATTCACACGGATCCCTCAGGGAGGTACCGTGAAGACATTGGATGAGATCCAAACGGGGTTATTTGAAGAATTTAAGAAGCTGAAATCTGAGGCTCAGTATATTATTGAATTGAAGGAGATCAAACAGTTTCCCAATGAGACAATTTGGGACTTTGATCAAAGGTTTAAGACATTGATGGCTCGGGTTAGTTTTCATATGAGAAATGTTCAGCATAAGGAATGGTTCATCATCGCACTTGTCTCGCATATCAGATAGCCACTAATGCAGCAAAAGATTGTGACACAAAGCGAGGCCTTGGAGACCGCGATGAAATTGGAGGCATCACCAGTAGGAGAATATGCGATTGGAATGAACCAGATTCAAGCGCAGTTGGCCAATTTGATGCTCCAACTGCAAGATATCAAAAATTCCAAGGAAGATCATGATGATCTTTGGTGCACCCATTTCCATGCAGATGGACATACCAAGGACACCTGTCCAAGGTTTCGTAGTTATTTGTTGTCGGGAGCCCCGAATCCGTTGAGCTGTGCTGGTGTACCATGGTGTCGCATATGTAAGGTCTATGGGCATCGACATGAGAACTATGATTACATGCAGAAGATGGTTACTGAGGCAGAAAATTTGTACTGTACATTTTGTTGGTCAGTCGAACATGACGACAAAAACTATCGAGTTTATGATTTGCTCCAAGAAAGAACATATGATTCATACTTTGTGAAAGGTGAGGACCCCCAAACAGTGCAAGCACAACCACAAGTAGTACAACTAGTAGCACAAGTGTCGTATACACCACCACCTCTGTTACAGTTTGTCCCCACACAACCGCAGCAACAGTTTATATCGCAGCCACAGTTTGCACCTTTGCCGCAAATGGTGGTAAAACCACAGTATAACCAGGCACCGCGACTATAGTATAATTAGCCACAATATGTTCAAGCTACGCACTATGTCCAGCAGCAACCAAAACCACCGCAGCAGTATATAGCCCAACCGCAGTTTCAATAAGGAGGAGTCCGAGGAGGATTCCGCGAAGGGTTCAGAGGACGAGGGGGAGGACAAGGTCATGAATCAATCCAGTGCTACACCTGTGGGGTATTTGGGCATTATCATAGGGAGTTCCCTCATGCACAATGTACATACTATGCATCTAGCAATCATAACATTGAAATCTGCCCTCAGTTGATTGGAAAATCCCAGGCAGGAAATATTCCCCAGTTACAGAATGTGCATAATCAGAATCAGCCTGCATTCCAAGTACAGAACCAACTGATAATGCAGAACCAGGTCCCACCGCAGACTCAGACTTAGAACTCACCTCAAAATTAGAACCAACCATTAAATCAGAACCTGCCATTAATATTGAATCAAGGATCGACAGTTGCCATTATTCAGGCCGAGCCTCGGATGAAGGATGTCGACGTTGGATCGTCACTCGCGCTGGTGCGACAACTGGAGACGATGGAACACAGCTGCAAGTTTGGCTCGCTGGTAATAAAAAGGTTGCATTTGATATTGCAACCGAGAAAGATACCTTCTTTGACGCAAAGAATGCAATCGGGAAAAATCCAGGTAAGTTACCAATTGTTGATATGCCATTTACTTTTGATCCATCTGTAGAGGCAGGACCATCACGACAGCATGGTACCTTGTGGAATTTATTTGAGAGTTGTCTATCACTGGAAAGGGACTTTGATTCCCTTGTCGAGCTTGAGACATTATTACACCACCCAGATAAGACAGTGAAGGATTCTACTGTGAATTCCTTGCAAAAAAGGAAGACAGGCAAGGAGATGAGGATGAATATCCAGATTGGAGATTATGAGGTTGACTCGGTCATTCTAGATCTTGGATCAGATGTAAACATTATGACCAAGAAAACCTGGCAATTGATGGGAAAGCCAATATTGGGATGGTCACTGATACAGCTGCGACTAGAAAATCAAGCGAAGGTTCATCCCATTGGTCGCGTTTCAAACTTGGTTATTGACATTGAAGGTATGAAAACGCATGTTGACTTTGATGTGATAGAATTCGTAGAAGACAGTGGTTCCTATCCTGCACTACTAGGGATTGGATGGGCTAATGATAGCATGGCAGTTATCAACTTCAAAAAATGAGTTATGACACTTGAAAACTAGGATGTCAGGGTCATTCCTCCTATGGACCCTCAGGAAGTACGATGATATATTGAACCTGTAAAGGATGAAGTTGGGATCATGCTTATAACATCTCTGAATACTATATCCATCCTACCATCGATGGTGAACTTGGATGGCACAGCACAAGTTCTGCATCCTCTGACTCTGAAGATGCTCTAGAAAATTGCCAGAATCAGTTGCATGAAGTATCATTCAGGAAACGCAGGTTGATTACACAGTCTCTCCGGCATGTTGCAACTAAGACAGTCGAGTTGCCCATTTACGAAGGACTGTCGGGACTATCAAAGTTCTTTCAGGAATTTGAAGAGAAATTTTTTGAATCACAAAGGATACCGGCTCTTAATGTAGCATTGAAGGCTACTCTGGCTCGATGGTGGGCGACACACAAACAGATGATCCATGACTGGGAACAGTGTCATAGATTGATGATGGTCCACTTTGGCGATTTAGAGGTATATCATGCTGGGAGATATGACGGATGAAATGATCCCACTGGTCATTTAATCGAGTGTCAAACTTTATGGGTGTCATGACCCATAGATGAATGGGTCCACACTTTCGTTCACACTCTGGAAGAAATGTCAAGATCCTGGTATGTGGTGGAAGAGTTGCACAGGACTATCACCACTTGGGAAGAGTTGTCTGTTTGTTTTGTGCAAACGTTTAGTTTTTAGGACATCAACCCAGAGGTATGCAATGCTTTACAAATCATCTGTGACATCGTACTCAAGGTCACCCCTGTCACCTATCCAGTTGATCCACATGCGCATTGTTCAATCCAATCCATGATGGCTTGCTACAATTTCTCGGGGGAACTTGAAGATGATGATGAGTTGCGGAATGTTAATATTCCAGAATTTGAAGGAAGCCACGGTGTTGCAGGCCTCAACATACTGACGGACTCGATGAGTCAGCCGCTGAAGATCCGAAAAGTTAACATTGGGTCGGCAGAGAACCCAAAATTTTCCAATGTCGGAGACTACTAGGACGAGGAGACCATGGCTAGGATCACGGAGCTACTACATGAATTCCAGGACCTTTTTTCGACATGGTTTTCATAGATGAAGGGAATTTTAGGAGACCTGGGGAAAATGAAAATCATGTTGAAACCAGATGCTAAACCAGTGCGACAGAGGTCGTATCGACTGAATCCACGATACAAGCACCATGTGAAGGCTGAGATTAACCGGATGCTTGATGCTGGGATCATCGAGCCTGTATAAGAATCTGAGTGGATAAGTCCTATGGTGGTCCAGGATAAAAAGACAGGAGAAATCCCTCATTTGCGTCGACCTAAGGAAGTTGAATGATGCATGTGTACATGATCTGTTCCCAACCCCTTTTACATACAAAGTTCTTGAAGGTGCAGGCAGCCAGGAGATGTATTCTTTCACGGATGGCTTCTCGGGATACCACTAGATCTGGATTGCGAAGGAGGATCGCTATAAGACTATGTTTGTCACTGAGTGGGGCTGTTTTCAATATATAGTCATGCCATTTGGGCTGAAGAATGCACCAGTTGTATTCTCTCGTGTAGTTGTCACTGTATTTAAACATTTTATTCAAAAGTTTGAACAAGTGTATATGGATGACTGTACTATCTATAGACTAATTAGGGACCATCTGGACAACCTGCGGCTGATGCTGGCAAGGTGTCGCTGACATCATATCGCCTTAAACTCTAAAAAATGGTATTTTTTGTGCACCATTTGGCATTCTATTGGGGCACATTGTCTGCAAAGAATGTTTGTTGGTTGATCTAGTGAATATCGCGCTAATCCTCAGTTTACCTCCACCGACTAATGTCAATATGCTTTGGGCCACACTGGGGCATACCAGATAATATCACAAGTTTATCAAAGGATACGCTGCAATTATTGCCCCCATGGAGAGGTTACTAAAGAAGGATGCAGCCTATGAATGGACTCAGGAATGTCAAGTAATTTTTGACACTTTGAAATCCAAGATGGCCTATGCGCCCATACTGGTTTTTCCTGATTGGGATAAGGAGTTCCATGTGCACGTCGATGCTTCTTCTATCACACTGGGGGTCGTTCTTGTGCAACCAGGTGAGGGCGACCTGGATCACCCAATCGCATATGCCAGTAGAAATGTGTCTTTATTTGAACGAAATTATACAACGACAGAAAGGGAAGGCTTGGCGATGGTTTATGCTTTGCAAAAGTTCCGGCACAACTTGTTGGGTGGACATTTCAAGATGTTCACTGATCATCCTACTTTGCAATACCTAGTCAATAAGCCT
This sequence comes from Pseudotsuga menziesii, assembly GCA_001517045.1. Taxonomy (NCBI): domain Eukaryota; kingdom Viridiplantae; phylum Streptophyta; class Pinopsida; order Pinales; family Pinaceae; genus Pseudotsuga; species Pseudotsuga menziesii. The sequence continues at coordinate 183,460 of LPNX011012290.1, forward strand.
GTGTTGGGGGGGAAGATATTTCAATGGTTGTTACTCTTCTAGGAGTTTGATTTTGAAATAGTTGTGAAGCCAGGGCGATTGAACGTTGGCCCTAATCATCTATCTCATGTTGAGAACGGTGAAGAACCGACCAATATTGATGACAGATTACCAGATGCGCAACTATTTCGTGTTGACATCGCAGATGATCACTATGCACCAACTATTCAGTTTTTGGCCACTGGCGTCACCCCAGAGGACATGTCTACTAAAAAAAGAAGTAGTTGGTTGTAAAGGCTTCTGATTTTCAATTAATGGCAGGATAGTTATATAATCTTGGACCGGATGAAATCTTGCGACGGTGTATTTTACCCCATGCGCAGGGTCCCATTCTCGAAGAAGCACATGCAGGAATTGCGGGAGGTCACTATGGAGGTTGGACTACTGCGCAGAAGGTGTTGTGCGTCGGACTATGGTGGCCTACATTGCATAAGGATGTCGCAGACTCTACAAGGAGCTGCAATGTCTACCAGCATGTCGATAAACCATTGCGGTGGGATGAGATGTCGCTAGTGTTGATGTATTTGTAACTCTGGAATGTATTCTTCTATGTATCTTATATATTGTAACCTGATGGTTATTCCGAGATGTTTCTATCATGTATTTGAGTCATGTTGTCATGCCCCGATGTTCCAATTAGGATGATTAATAATGTAAACAAGTCTTGTCAAGTCATTGTTAAAGTCCCCACAGTTTCGAGGCACTAGAGTTATTATACACTCATAGAGATGTAGGCTCTAGTAAGTAATTTGGTAAGTTAGGCCGACATGATTGAGTGCATTTCAAGTGAATAGAAGAATATAAATAGAGAGTGAGAGTCTCTCTATTTATCACTTGTACTACACATCACTCACTTACTCAAGTGTGGCACATTAGTGAGGAAGGAAATACACTGGGACTAGACAAGAAGAAGACTACTGTTGTCGGGAGTGCATCTTACTGTTTTGGGGTCTTACATATTGTGGTGATTCTATCTTTGAGGAAGTTGGGGGGTTGTCTCCATTTATGGTTTCCCCATTCAAAAACATTGTGTTCATTGTCTCTTGTGTTTGATTGTTGTACTTGTTATTCTCTCAGTAAAGATCCTAACATAATGCTAGCTTAATGTTGAAAAACTAACATGGTATCAGAGCTAACCTGAGAAGAAGACACTGTGCAGCTACGGGAACTAGGGCTTCCTAGTTTGTGGACCTTCCTCCACATATTTTCAGCAAAAGTAAGGTGGAACAACTCTCCTCCTTAGGGCACATATTTCTGTCGAAACAGAATCCAATTCTGAGGTTTTTCAATTTTGGACCTGTCACTAGGGTCGGAAATTAGGGCTTTTTACAGAAGAGGAATTTTTCAGTGAGCCTAGGCCTGGACTGATCTCCTCCCCAAAATCAAAGTTAGGGACAAATTTCAAGGCATTTGGGTGGACAGAACTCCGGAAAAGCAAAACCCTAGTTTGCTCCTGAACCAGCTCTGCAGAATTTCAGCTCAAGTTTCAGATCCGACATCTTGAACCTGGTAAGATCTAAAATCTTTTGTATTTCCATTTGAGGTTCTCATTTAAGATGTCTCATCATACCAAGCTTGATGAAAATCTTGAAGGATCTGATAACTTCCGAGCCTGGAAGTATAGGATCTCCCTGGTCTTGGAAGAGAATGAATTAGACTCCTACATTCATGAGGAGGTTCCAGTTCCATATGAAGATGAGGCAAAAGCCTTACATAAGAAGAAGATGGTTATGGCAAAGAGGATCATTGCTGATTCTATTAAGGATCACCTTATCCCACAGGTGTCCTCTCTCAAGACACCCAAAGTTATGTTTGATTCCCTAACCAAATTGTTTGAAGGAAAGAACATCAATCGGAAGATGACCCTGAGGAACCAACTGAAGAATGTGAAGATCCAGAATGCAGAAACTATCCACTCATACTTCACAAGGGTTTCTCAGATCAAGGAACAACTAGAAGCTGTTGATGAAGAAGTGGAAAATGCAGAGATTGTGATGACTACTTCGAATGGCCTTCCTAGGTCATGGGGTGCTTTCATTCAAGGAATATGTGCTAGAAAGAAGTTAGTCAAATTCAGCAAACTATGGGAAGAATGCTCTCAAGAAGAAGCTCAGATAGCAGCTCGAGAAGAGAAGATGGGAAGTGAAGACCAAGCTCTTACAGTATGCTCCAAGTCTCACTCCAAGTCAAGCAAAAGGAGACCTCATGGCTCTAAAGGTAAACGTTCTCACAAAGATAATACTAGAAGAGATATGTCTAGGGTCATATGCTATGGTTGTGATGAAGCAGGACACTTTGGAAAATATTTTCCTAACAAACAGAAGATAGTAAAGAAGAGCAAAAAAAGAAGACATCATGCTCATGCTGCAGAGGATGATGAACCATCCAGAAAGAGATCCAGATATGAAAGTGAAGATTCTTCAAGCGAGGATGAATATGTTCTGATATCAGCTCTCACAGGTAACATTACTCATGGAAGTGATGATTGGCTTATAGATAGTGGGGCTTCCAAACATATGACGGGATTCAAGGAATCTTTTATAAGACTGACAGAACATGAATCACCTCACAAGGTGAAACTAGGAGATGACTGCCAATATCCAATAAAAGGTAGTGGGGAATCTTCATACAAGCTAGACTCTGGTAAGTCTCTAACAATTAAAGAAGTATTGTTTGTGCCATGACTCAAGAAGAACCTTCTATCCATTTCAGCATTGGATGCAAAAGGAATGCGGGTGGCATTCATAGATGGTCAAGTCATCATGTGGCCAAAAGGAAAGACTATCGATGATGCGGTAGTGATTGGAGAACAAGAAGGAGGCTTGTACAAATTGAAGGGCCATCCAGAAAAACCCTTGATCCATGACACAGTAGAACCAAATGAGCTTTGGCATAGAATGCTTGCACATGTGCATTACAGAGCACTACCTATTGCAAGTAAAGTTGTCGAAGGTCTTCTAGAAATTCAAGCTAAACATGATGGGGTCTGCAAAGGATGTGTGAAAGGAAAGAATACAAAGAAGACATTTCCAAGCAGCGAAAGCAAAGCCAAAAGTATTCTAGAAATCATCCACTCCGATGTATGCGGTCCTATGTCATCAAACTCACTCAGCGGGTATGCATACTATGTTTCTTTTATTGATGATTTTTCTAGAAAGACATGGATTTACTTTATGAAGAACAAAGATGAAGTATTTAGCAAGTTCAAGGAATTCAAAGCTTTGATCAAAAACCATACTAAAAAGAAGATAAAGACCATTCGATCAGATAATGGTGGAGAATTCACTTCAAATGAATTCAAAGAGCTATGCAAAGAATCAGGGATTAAGAGGGAGTTGTCCACTCCTTATAATCCACAACAGAATGGGATTGCGGAACGGAAGAACAGAACTATCATGGAAGCTGCAAGAGCTATGCTTCATGATAAAGATCTGCCTATGCATCTTTGGGTTGAAGCTGCTAGAACAGCGATGTATGTACAGAACCGTACTCCACATAGAGTACTCGAGAACAAGACTCCTGAAGAAATCTTCTCCGGCAAGAAACCAGAAGTCAGCCATCTCAGAATATTCAGCTGTCCCGTGTACATACACATTCCAAAAGAAAAGATAACAAAATTAGATCCTTCAGGAAAGAAGGGGATATTTGTGGGATACTCTGAAAGCTCGAAGGCTTACAGAATCTACTTCCTAGGATACAAGAAGATTGACATCAGCAGGGATGTGACATTTGATGAAGGCACAGCTTACAGCAAATCTAGAAAGAAACCTGCTGAAGAACCTGAAGAAGCGGAAGCAGAAGTACCCAGAACTCATGATACAATCATGGACGAAGGAGCTCAAGAAGAAGATCGAGAGTTCGAGGAACCACAAAGACCTATAGATCCACCTCTGGAGAAGAATCCTCATAAGAGGAAACCTGCTTGGGTATGTGAACTTATCCAAGGTGCGGAAATATATGGGGCTCCAGAAGAGAATCACAGAGAAAGAAAGAGGACCAGATCAAATTTCGGGTATGTAGCTTTACTATGTGATTTCATTGATAAAGAACCTTCCAGTTATGAAGAAGCGGCAGAACAGAAAGAATGGAAGGATGCTATGATCGAAGAGTACCAATCGATCATGAAGAATGATGTTTGGGATGTTGTCCCAAGACCAAAAGGGAAGTCAGTTGTCACTTCCAAATGGATCTATAAGATCAAGCATGCTGCAGACGATAGCATTGAAAAGTATAAGGCAAGATTTGTAGCTCGAGGATTCTCTCAGAAAGAGGGAGTAGACTATGAAGAAACCTTTGCACCTGTAGCCAGATACACTTCCATCAGATCAATTGCTCTGGATGCAGTGATGAAATGGAAGATACACCAGATGGATGTCAAGATTGCCTTCTTGAATGGTGTAGTAGAAGAGGAAGTGTATGTAGAACAGCCACTCGGGTTTGAGACACATGACAGAGAGTCTCATGTATGCAGATTGAAGAAATCCCTGTATGGTTTGAAACAGGCACCCAGGACCTAGTACGATAGAAGCAATAGCTTTCTATCTAGTTTGGGCTTTACCAAGAGTAAAGCAGATTCCAACCTTTACTACAAGGTTGAAGATGACAACCCAGTGATGCTTCTACTATATGTAGATGATCTATTTGTGACAGGTATGGATGGGTTGATTGTTTATACAAAGAGAAAGCTTGCTGCTGAGTACGAGATGAAGGACTTAGGGATGATGCATTACTTTCTAGGTATGTAAGTGTGGCAGAGTACAGATGGAATATTCCTTGGACAAGGGAAGTATGCAGTAGAGATCCTAAAGAGGTTTGGGATGATGGACTGCAAAGCTATGGCCACACCTATGGCATCGAACCTGAAGCTATTGAGTGATGCTTCATCAGAGTCGGTTGATGCTACGATGTATTGTCAGATGATTGGGTCATTGATGTACCTGACGAACATGAGACCAGACATTTGCTTTGCAGTGAACACCTTGAGCCAGTATCTGATAGATCCAAGGAGTGTTCACTTGATTGCTGCAAAGCATATTCTGAGGTACCTGAAGGGTACAATTGATTATGGGCTCAAGTACGATGCGAATCAAAAGATTAACCTAGAAGGTTATGTTGATTCAGATTGGGCAGGAAGTGTCATCGACAGGAAGAGTACTTCATGATGTTGATTCAGTATGGGATCAGGTATGATCTCTTGGTTTAGCAGGAAGCAATCCTATGTGGCACTGAGTACAGCTGAAGCAGAGTATGTCATAGCTTGTTCAGCTAGTTGTGAGGAAGTATGGCTGTGGAAGCTACTGTCTGATATATTTGATCTCTAGTTGGATGCTACTTGTATACATTGTGACAACCAGAGTTGCGTGAAGTTGTCAAAGAATCCAGTGTTCCATGAAAAGTCGAAGCATATCGAGATCAAGTATCACTATATCAGGGATATGGTGCAGAGAGGAGCAGTGAAGCTCCAGTATGTTGTGACGGAGGAACAGATAGCTGATGTGTTGACAAAGCCATTAGCCAAAGTGAAGTTCGAGTACTTCAGGGAGAAGCTTGGTGTTCTCCAGATTGAGGTTTCCTCCAAGAGAAAGTGATCAGACCCATAGCCATTCTGACATGGTGAGAGGATTGGTTCCTTCCATGGTCAGATGTAAGGGCTGAGCCATTCTGTCATGGTGAGAGGATTTGGTTCCTTCCATGTGAGATATGAGTGCTAACTGCCATTCTGGGAATGGAGGCACCTGGTCAGTTACCAGGAACACTCAGTCAGGGACTGAGAGAGCCATTCTAACGAGCAGGTCAGATGTAAGGGCTAAACCATTCTGTCATGGCTAAAGGATTAGGTTCCTCCCATGTCAGATGTGAGTGTTGGCCATTCTATCGAGTAGGACAGATGTAAGGGCAACTTCCACTCTCCAGGAGAGTGGAGGCACCTGGTCCGTTACCAGGTAGCTCAGTAAGGGACTGGGGGCCATTCTGACGAGGGTGTAGGATTCAGTTCCTACCAAGTCATATGTGAGTGCAGAAATATTTCATCATTGTGGCAGATGTGGTTCCATCCTGGATGAAATTCTTCCATCATTGTGGCGGATGTGGTTCCATCCTAGGTGAAAAGAACAGAGTTCTTTCATCATTGTGGCAGATGTGGTTCCAGCCTGGATGGATGTGCCCTTCTGACGAGTAGGTCAGATATAAGTGCAGATCCATTTCACAGATGGTAGTTGATGTGCCTACCATGCTGGTGAATGTGAGTGCTGGGCCTTTCTGATGTGATTGCAGTTTACTACATGATCAAATGTGAGTGTTGGGCGTGCCTTTCTGACGAGTAGGTCAGATGTAAGTGCTGGGCGAATACCTACCTGGTGGCTAGGCCTACAACCAGCATGAAAAAGGGCTGGCTCTGTAGAACTTCCTATGACGAGATAGTACACACATGATGATGACCAGAGATGATCCAGATCGAGCTATGATCCAGATCTAGTGATGATGACTCCGAGAGATCCAGATCAAGTGATGATCCAGATCTAGCAGTGATGATCCAGATTGAGAGATGATCCAGATCCAGATCTAGATCGAGTGATGATCCAGATCCAGTCCAGTGATGATGATCCAGATCCAGTGATGATGTTCTATGATGATCCAGATTGAGAGATGATCCAGATCCGATAATTAAGATGACTTGAAGATAAAGATGACTTGAAGATGAAGATGACTTGAAGACGAAGATGATCCAATTGATCCAGAGAAGAAGACCAGTGCTGAAAATTGTGTCGAAAGAATACCTTCCTAGTTAAGAGGGAGTGTTGATGTATTTGTAACTTCAAAATGTATTCTTCTATGTATCTTATATATTGTAACCCGATGGTTATTCCAGGATTTTTCTATCATGTATTTGATTCATGTTGTCATGCCCTGATGTTCCGATCGGGAGGATTAATAATGTAAACAAGTCGTGTCAAGTCATTGTTAAAGTCCCCACAGTTTCGGGGCACTAGAGTTATTATACACTCATAGAGATGTAGGCTCTAGTAAGTAATTTGGTAAGTTAGGCCGACATGATTGAGTTCACTTCAAGTGAACGGAAGAATATAAATAGAGAGTGAGAGTCTCTCTATTTATCACTTGTACTACACATCACTCACTTCCTCAAGTGTGGCGCATTAGTGACGAAGGAAATACACTAGGACTAGACAAGAAGAAGACTACTGCTGTCGGGAGTGCATCTTACTGTTTTGGGGTCTTACATCTTGTGGTGATTCTATATTTGAGGAAGTTGCGGGGTTTTCTCCATTTATGGTTTCCCTGATCAAAAACATTGTGTTCATTGTCTCTTGTGTTTGATTGTTGTACTTGTTATTCTCTCAGTAAAGATCCTAACATAATGCTAGCTTAATGTTGAAAAACTAACAGCTAGTACAGCAAGTGACTCTGCAACCATTTGATAAATGGGTTGTGGATTTTTTGGGTCTTATTAATCCACCAGGGAAGCAGACTGGTGCTTGATACATCATCATTGCAACCGACTATCTCACTAGGTGGGTGGAAGCTGCACGAGTTGTGGATTGTACTATTGCGACGGCAACGAGGTTCATCTTTGAAAACATCATGACATGGTTTGGGTGTCCTAGGATCTTGATGAGTGACCAGGGCATTCACTTTGTCAATCAGACTGTGAAAGCGCTCACTAAGGAGCTGCAGGTGCAACATAAGAGGAGTACACCATGCCATCCACAGGCGAATGGGACCATTGAAGCATTCAACAAAATCTTGGAGACAGCGTTGACTAAGGTATGTAATGCTAACCGCGATGAGTGGAACCTAAAAATTCTAGCGGTGCTATGGGCCTATTGCACTACTTGTAAACGACTAACTAGTCAGACACCATTTAAGCTAGTCTATGGGAAAGAGGCAGTCATGCCCATGGAGTATATTGTTCCCAGTCTACACATTGCCACAGCAACGGGAATGGATGATGCAGAAGCGTTAGAAGAACGAATTGTGCAGTTGATCCAGCTTGAAGAAGATCGTTTTATTGTTGGCTTCCACCAACAGGTTGTGAAGCTTCGACAGAAGGCATGGCATGATCACCACATTAAGAACAAACAGTTTGCGATGGGATATTTGGTGTTGTTATACGACAGTAAGTTCATCAAGCATCCAGGTAAGTTACAAATGCACTGGTTAGGTCCCTATCTTATTCATTCCATTACTTCTAGCGGTGCAGTTCAATTACAGCAATTAGATGGTGCAGTCTTACTGATGCTTGTCAATGGGAGTCTCTTAAAGCCCTATAGGTCGGGGTCAGTGATGTGCACCACTTGAGGCGCTAAAAAAGAAAATTGAAGATTTCAGTTTAGAACAGCAAGGCAAGCCCTGGGGGAGAGGCTACACAAGGTTCAAGTTGTTAGCGATAACTGGTCGACCACTTGTGACAGCTACAGGGCTGTGGATTGGTCGAATCATGTAATAAATGCAGGTAGTTAGACCATTTGGCTAGGGGCACTTGTTGAAACAACCCGCATTAATGATTTATATGACCGTTGGAAGAGTAGGATTGTCGGTGGATTTGGCATCATTAATACTATATTTAGCAATAATGGTGAGGATAGATTTGGCAATGATGAATTTTGGATTGGAGGTGGCTATAAAACAACGTGTAGGATGCGTAAGGATGGCATTGTTTAGTTGAGCAAGCAGAGTGTGAAGTAGAGAAGGGATTGTGTAGTTTGGTGTGAGCTATTGACTGAGTTGCAGGTTAGAGTTGTTGAGTGCATTCTCGGGTTTTAAGGGTGAGGGATGTTGAGCGACCTTGACGCCATAGACATTTCTAGTGAGTACGAATCCCCTATTCGTCCCATGGCTGTTGAAGAATAAATTATGCGTATTCCAGTCGGTTCATCATCCATTCCCAAGCGGAAGCAGCAGGCTTAGAATCCCAGTCCCACGCCGCCGCAGAAGAGGCAAACTCGCACATCGGCGAGAGTGCAAGGAGAAGGAACTGCATAGACTGAGCCATCGAGCTTAGGAGTTGTTGAGTCCATGGCACCTCGGGGTGTCTTTGTACATGACATTTTCGGATATGTCACTCCTACACGTCTGGGAGCTAAGCCGAGGTAGCCGTCCAAGAATCAGAAGTATCCACCAAAATTGTCGCCGCTGTCGGAGGGGATGAAGTGCTTAGTCGACATCATCCCTGCGTTGATCAGGTTGAAATTTGAAGACCATGACCTGCTATTGCTCAAATATGTCAGGGATGAGCACTATAAGTCAATCCCAACGGGGCTTGGTGCCCTAATTCGGCGGATTCCTTAACCTTGGGCGAGTGGGTTAGATCAATCTGTTTTGTTGGGGCTCATTAATATGCCTCATTTTGGGCGATTGAATGAATCCCATGCATGCGTGAAGAAACTATTGGATTTCTTTCATGGAGGGACACTTTGGTTGAATACGCTGATCCTAGTTACAATAGATTTGATTACAAGCATCACAGGCTTGCCGAAGGCCGGGGAAGATCCAGCGCAGTATATCCGTGGGAGAGATACTGACAAAATACTTTCCAAGAAGTTGAAGGAGCGCTTTGGTTTACAACGTGATGGTCATGCCTATCGCATCGATAGCGTTAACTCATAGGCGGTGCACATTGGCGCAAGGATTCTGGCGAGCAAAGTCATTCGGGAAACTGTCTAGTCCAATGCAATTCAAGTGTTGTCATCTGCGCCCAGAAGTGTGTCGAGGGGGTGCAAATGAATTGCTCTCTGTTTTTGCTGAATCAGTTGCTAGAAGACGTGATTGCTGCTCAGGCTGGGCTGTCATTTTCATATAGTTGGTTGTTGATCCTTATTGCGCTAGTTTCCTGGATGGAACTGGAAGACTATCAACCGATGGTAGTTGATGCGGCAAAGGTGTGCCGAGGTGCAAGGTATCAAAACTATGGTAGGTTGAGGAGCCCAATCGACAGATGGACTATGCCATTCACTTTTGGGTTTATGGGGAAGCATTACAAGCTGTGGTTGTTGTCGTTCCTTGAGTCTCTCCTTACGCCTCATCCAAGTATCAGTGGATCCTTCGGTTTTCCATCGGGCCCCACTCTATCTACATTCAGGTGCGGCGGGATCCCGACAAGCAGTGGCTACCTTTGCCATACACATTCACGATAGGAGAATTGGATACCATCGTCCAAGATTGGTCAACAGAGTGGCGAAACCTAGTGATTCAGGAGGAATTATCTAAAGAACAGCCATTGGATGCCTCAGAAGAGCTTGCCCAAAGCAACATGAGCACTCATGAATCTGACAATGAGTCATCAACAGACCCTGAGGATGCAGCGCAGGGCATGCAGGAGGATACTCGCACCAAATGGAACCAGGAATATGGAGTGGGTAGTGGTACCAAGTCAGGGATGGAGGATCAACTGCAGTAGCTTATCAAAGTGGTCACTAACTCATCCGCGGATGCAACAAAGGCGATCCGGGAGTCAAACCATGAAGAATTAGATATGGTAAGAGATTGATTAGATTCAATTTTTGGCATTATTTCTAGGAATACATCTATGTGACCCATAATGCAAGAGATCCCATCGATTAGCACTAAACCTCGGGCCCGGAACGTGCAAGTTCCCCCAACTACGATCGACGAGGGAAATGAGGAAGTTCACCAATTGCTATGACCCATCCAGACCATGGATTTGGACCTGAACAAGTTGTCTGCTATGGAGTTAGTGGAGTTGCAGCATGTTGTTGCCCTTGAATTAGCGGAACGACAAAAAGAACTGACTGAGGGCTATGTCCAGTCCCGTGTCGCATAGAAGCTGCATAAACAGGCAGACGAGCTACATCAGGTCCGGGTGCAGCTGGTAGAAGAAAAAGATCGAGAAATTGACGCCTTGAAGGCGACACAGGATAAGCTACAGCAAAAGGATACCGAGGAGTTTACGAAACTAAAAAAGGTGCAAGAACGTCTAATCATTGAACAGGCACAGATGTGTGCCAGGTGCAGTGAAGGTGAGCAGGCTGTTTTTTAAGCTTGCCAACACATTTTCGAGAACACGGTGAAACTCACCCCACTCAAAAAATCCAAACTATTGGGGCAACCTAATGCTCAATGCCATGGTGAAACCTAAGACGCCGCCAGAGCAGGTTGTAGAAAGGAAAGCCTCCATTGAAGACATCGCAACTAAGTTCAAAAGCATGGAGCAAGAGGCTAAAACTATTATGGAAGCAACAACGCAATTTTGCCAAAGTGTTGTCCAGGACGAGCAACTTGATTAGCTGACTGCACAAGTGCAAGAATCCAAAGTTCAACTAACAAGCTTGAAGACATCACTGAGTGCCATGCCACTGATGGTGCAGATCACACTGGCCGAGGAACTAAAGGATTTACAGCAGAGAGCCGCCCGTACGCAGGAACGCCAACAAAAACGTCGCGCTCAACTTGATGAATTTCAGGAAATCGACGTACAGTTGGCTGTTAAATCAGTCGCCATGCTACAGGAAGTACAAGAGCATCAAAAAATGGTTGACATCAAGGCCCGAGAAGAGAACCCAGTGAAGCAGGCTTTGACTAATTGTCAGAGTACTGCCAACAAAGTCCAGCTGCAGGTATGTGAGATTGCGTAGCAATTTGAAGATTTCAAGGTGCGGACATCAGCACACACCCTATCAACCTGATGTGGCTTGGGAACGAGCCACAAGACTGTGTTGGGGGCCTATTGGCAGGGATTTGGTAAGTGAGTTGCACAACATCGCAGCAGCATCGCGGCAGCTGTGCAACCTCACGCAATACTGCGCAAGGCCAGATTAGCGCGATGGGTGGAAGAATAACCGCTTTGAATATTTTATATGTTATTTGACCAAGTTTTGTTGTAATAGGTCATTATCAGTTATAATTTATTTAGAAGTGGACCCTCAATGTAGTGGCACAAGCCTATTTATAGATCTAGTTTTGCAAGTAGATGGTACTGACCAGGAATAGGAGAATCACATCAGAGGATAATTGGGGCATAAAAGCTAGTGCGATCTAGTTTTGTGAAGAATTTCCTGTGTATCTACGATTGATCTGGGTTTTCCTTATGTATGCAGTCTCTGGTTTTGGAGAAGAATTGTGTAATGTGGTTCCTTTGCACAAGATTAATATGAAATTGCAATTGTGGCACAAATCTTGTCTATTATCACTGTTGCGATCTAATATGTTATGATGTTGTGACCTGTTTTGGTATAATGTTACTATGATTTAGTCTCTTTCTGTTATATCAATACGATCTATTTTTCTATTATATCAATGCGATCTATTCTTCTGCTATTGTCTATTGCACTATGAGTAGATATGTTTATGGACAATGCTGCAGTATTAGCAATAGTGTGACAACTGTATGATGCTCTAATGATTGCATAAGTTTTGAATACACTCTACAAGTTGAGGAAATGGTTTAAAGTCAACTGCAAAGCTCTGGATCTAGCAACTATGATGTCCTTTCATCGGATCCCCATATCCTCTGTCCCCACTGTCGAAAACTCGGTTCCGACAGCTCTCCCTTGAATGCCTTGGGTGAGACCTCATCTGCTCCGCAGACGTTGCTCGGCAAGGTAAAACCTGTCTGGGCCGGTGATCAGGGAGATTGCACTGGTTGGGCATCAACAGAGGTAGAGTGAAAGTTTTTACAAGGACCACACATCAAATACTTGTTATCTTTAAAGGCGTGGATAAAAATGTTTTTTATGTGGAAAAGGAATTATGTGAATGCTAAACTAAATAACAAAGGGTGGTAATGTCTCAGCAGAACCATAGAGTGAGATGTTCCCAGGAGATAGTGGAACTAAACTAGAGCCAGGATTTTTAAGAAGCGGAAGAAGATTCAGGTCCGACAAAAGACGAAAAACTCTGTTCGGATGAGGGAGTTGCAGCACAAATCAAGAAGAATAAGGCTACGAGTTTGCATCATACTTAGACGAAGGTTCTTGTGACAAGGAAGAGGAATATCAGCCAATCTCAGAAGGTAACGAAGAGTCTGAAGAGTTGAATGAAGCTTCAGAACAATGACGTGCACACAACTCACCTATAGTACCATAGGTAAGATCACGAGACCTGTCTCCAAGTATTTGTGTAAATACAAGTAGTACTAATGCTGTAAATAGCAGAGAAGGAAGTTCGACTAGTACAATTTTTGTTTCGACTGTACCAAGAGTCAATATAGAAGCAATCAATCCAATAGCTAGAACTGACATTAAGCTCCCAATATTCAATGGGAATGGGCTGGAAGACCCAGAGTAACATTGGTTTCTGTGTGACAATGTCTGGACTATACAACATATCCAAGATGAGAATATCAATAAAGTACAAATGATTACGACGCTACAAGGTCATGCACTGGACTGGTATATGAAATTTTCCATAGTACCAGCAGGACTTGTCTCAAATACACTCAACGAGATTCAACTCGAGTTAATATATGAATTTAAAAAGTCGAAGTCTGAATCACACTACGTCACTGAGATCAAAGATATTAAGCAGCTACCAACAAAATTTGTTTGGGATTTTGATCAGATATTTAAGACATTAATGGCCAAAGTGAGTTTCCAAATGTCAGATGTGCAACACAAGGAATGTTTTATTGTCACCTTCTTGCCACATATCTGAAACCCGTTGATGCAACAGAAACTTGTGTCGTGGATAGAGGCTCTCGAAATAGCAATGAAGTTAGAAGCCTCGCCAGTAGGGGACACTGGATCAGGAATGATGCAAATTCAGTCGTAGTTGGACAACCTTATGGTGCAACTCTAGGACATTAAAAGAGGAAAGGAATATCGGGAGGAACTATGGTGTACAAGATGCATAACAGATGGACACCATAAAGATAATTTTTCGACGCTAATGAACTATGTAGCAGTAGGTGCGCCGAACCCATTAAACACCCAAGGAATTCCTTGGTGTAGAATATGCCAGACTAGAGGTCATAAGTCTGAGGAATGTTTGTACTTATAGAATATTGTAAGTGCACCCGCTAGTCTGTATTGTAATTTTTGTAGATTAGTATGTCATGATGAGTAATAATGCATAGCACTTTAGCTACTGTAAGAAAAAATGATGGATACCTACTTAATGAAAATTGTTGATCAAATGCAAGTTGAACGAGCCCGGCCTCAGTATCAGCCTACAAAATACCAACAACAACAATATCCCCAACCGCAATACCAACAGAATTGGTATACTCAACAACAACAATACCCTCCACAAAGGTGGGGTGGGAATTTTAGAGGTCGAGGAAAACAAAAAGGAGGAGGATTTGACTGAGGAAGAGGCCAAATCATATGTTATAATTGTGGGAAGCAAGGACATTTCACCCAAGATTGTCAAAGTCCTGTGAAAAATTGTACATATTGTAAAGCATTTGATCACATTATCGAATAGTGTCCACAACTTATTGCGAAATGGCAAGCCAGAACTGTCGTTAATCCCAACCTGGTGCAAAATCCGAATCTGAACCCTAATCTGAATATTCAGATGATTTCTATCGAACCAATACAACCCCACATTGTTGTAGTCACAAGAGGAGGTGCTGCGACGGGAGAAAACCAAAATACACAGCAAGGCCAACTACAGGTAAGACCTACAGCACAGAATAAAGCTCCGCTAGCTATTCAACAAGACAAAGAAACTTCTTGGAGGTGCGATAAGACTTTGTTGATATCAATAAGTTGTCGACATCTGGACAGGTTAGAGCTATGCCCGAAATATTTGAACAACTAATCAGGAAGCTACCAATGAAAAAGGTAAGTAAGCTCAAAGAATTTTTCAAAAGTTGTTTAGCACTAATCCATGATAAAGATGTTGTCACAGAATTTACAGCACTCATAGAAGAAACCACAGAGGACCTGCGACCTAATAAAAGAGTTAATCATATCAAGAGAAAAGTGAAGACAGGCCAAGAACTGTGACTGACTGCGTAGATAGGAGATTATGATATGGAATGTATCATATTATACTTGGGCTTGGATGTCAATATATTTACAAGACAAACATGGGAGAGCATGAATAAGCCACTACTGGACTGGTCTCATATTCAGCTAAGGCTTGCAAACCAGTCGAAGGTTCTACCAATCGGTATACTGACCCAAGTACCTGTGGAAGTCAAAGGCTCAAGAACATATGCCGACTTCGAAGTTATTGACATTGTCGATGACACAAACCCATATCATGAACTTCTATGAATTTATTGGGCAATATACAATGAAACTATTATAAACTTCAAGTATTTCAAAGATTCCGAAATAAGAGTAGTTGCGCCCATTGATTCGCTTGAAGGACAACGATATGTCAAGCCTGTGCATAGAAAAGGGCAAGAAAATTATCAAGAACACTTGTACAACATCATGTCTTTGAAGGAAGACTATATTAACCCCACAGCTGATAGAAACCTGATTTGGCGAATTGTAAGCTCGTGCACGTCTAACTCAGGTGATGCTCTGGAAAATTGGCAGAACAGGCTACATGAAGTATCCATGCGCAGATGTGCAAGAGTCACAAGAGTTGTTAGAAGAGTAGGAGCCTAAGCAAGCACGCTGCCTACATATGAAGGATTACCTAACCTTGTAGCTTTCTTGGAATAATTTGAAGATAAAGTCACAGAATCACAGCGATTGTCCACTTTGGACTATGTGCTAAAAGCTACGCCCACTAGATGGTGGGGTACACACAAACAATCTATATCTGAATGGCCACAATGTAGAAGACTAATGGAGAGAATATTTGGAGAGGAGATTAGTTATTCTGATCAAAAGTACACAAGATTGAGATATCCTATGAAACACATCGAGCACTATCGAGGGATTTGGCAAGACTATCCATGACTAGAATGGGTTCACCGAATCATCCACACTTTAGAAATGGTCCCGAGAAGTTGGTGCACTTCAAAAGAGCTACAACAAGGAACCATTGAATGGGAAAGCTTAGTTGTAAGCTTTACTCAGACATTTAATTTCACAAGTGAACATCTAACAGTGGATGTTGTTCTACATGTAATAAAGGAGAAGATATTTGAATAAATCCATGTTGTGGACACGAACTTCCATCAATATAGTATGAGTATACACAACTGGATGGAGTGTTATAATATCATCAGAGAACCAGATGATGATGACCCACTTGAGATAAATATACCTGAGTCAAAAGGTATACGTATAGTAGAGGGAGCTGTTATAACCATTGATTAGTTCCTAAAACCGCTCAAGATTAAGAAAGTAAATATTGGATCGAATGAAAACCTGAAGTTTGCTAATATTGGAGATTACTGGGATGACGAGACTATGGGAAAGATCACCGAATTATTACATGAGTTTCAGGACATGTTCCCTACAAAGTTTTCTGAAATGAAAGGCATAGTTGGAGACCTTGGTGAAATCAAGATACCCTTGAGGACTGATGCAAAACCGGTCAAACAGTGACCATACAAATTGAACCTACGTTACAAGGAGAAAGTTAAAGCGGAACTTGACCGAATGCTAGAAGCAGGTGTAATAGAACTAGTTGAGGAATGAGAATGGATCAGCCCAATCATATTACAAGACAAGAAGACTTCAATGGAAGTCAAAATTTGTGTTGATCTCAGAAAATTAAATGATTCCTGTTTGCACGACCCATTTTCGACTCCATCCACAGATGAGGTATTGGAGAATGTTGGAGGACAAGAAATGTATTCATTCACAGATGGCTTCTTAGGCTACCATCAAGTCAGAATCATAGAAGAGGATCGATACAAGACCACCTTTACAACAGAATGGGGATGCTACGAGTACACGATAAAACCCTTTGGACTCAAGAATGCGCCTGCAATCTTTTCTAGAATTGTCAAGAATGTGCCTGCTACGAGTACACAAATTTCTTGAAGTCTACTTTGATGATTGGACAGTTTTTGGTCTTATAAAAGATCACATAGAAAGTATTAGAATGATGTTGGAACAATGTCTCTAATACAAAATTTCCCTAAATTTGAGGAAATGTATTTTTTGTGCACCTTTTGGGGCTCTGTTAGGCCACGTGGTCTATGACGATTTACCACCACCTACCACAATTAAACAATTAAGAGCAACACTAGGACATACGGTATATTACAGAAAGTTCATCAAAGGATTTGCACAAGTGACTGCCCTGATGGAGAAATTGTTGAAAAAAGATACTAAGTTTCAGTGGATGGATGAATTCCAAGAGAGTCTAGATAAGTTGAAAAGCAAGATGGTCGTTGCACCCATACTTATATTTCTGGATTGGAAAAAAGAATTCCATGTTCATGTCAACGCATCCTCTGTGGCACTTGGAGTGGTATTGATGCAACCAGGAGAAGGAGATATTGATCACCCCATTGTTTTTGCTAGCAGGAAGTTATACACCACAGAAAAGAATTACACTACAATAGAGAGAGAAGTACTTGTGATGGTCTATGCATTGCAAAACTTCATACATTACTTGCTGGGGGGATATTTTAAAATATACACTGATCATTCTGCATTGAAATATTTGGTTAACAAGCTAGTGTTGGGGGGGAAGATCTGTCGGTGGCTTCTCCTCTTCTAGGAATTTCACTTTGAGATAATTGTCAAACCCGACTGATTAAACTTGGGATTAGACCACCTATCAAGAATAGAGAGTGGAGAAGAACCCACTAGTCTAGAGGATAATCTCCCATATGCACAACTATTTGTAATAACCTCCTTTGATAAACAATATGAATATATCATACAGTTCCTAACTACGGTTTTTTCACCGGCCGAGTTCACAACCGCATAGAAGAAACAGTTAGTAACACAAGCTACAGATTTCCAATTGATTGTTGGCCACTTGTATAAACTGGGCCTTGATGAAATACTTCGACGATGTGTTTTTGAACATGGGCGACCTATTATTTTAAGTGAAGCACATGCTAGTGTCACAGGAGGACACTATGCAGGAAAGTCGACAGTACGCAAGATATTACAAGCATGGTTATGGTGTCCTACCATGCATGCACACACTCAGGATTATTGTCACAGTTGTGATGTCTACCAAAGAACAAGAAAGACATCCACAAGAGATGAAATGCCACTAGTTCCACAACTCACCTTAAACGCATTTGATAAATGGGCGATTGATTTTGTGGGACCTATTAGTCCAGTAGGGAAACGTACAGGAGCTAGATATATTATCACTGCAACAGATTACCTGACTCGATGGGCAGAAGCTACACCCGTCAAGGATTGTACTGCTGCAACGATAGTGAATTTTTTGTTTCAAAATGTTGTAACAAGATTCAGGTTCCCAAAGATATTGATTAGCAATCAAGATACGCATTTTGTTAATCATTTGATTGAAGAACTAACAGATGAATTTCAGATATAGCATAGAAGAAGAACTCCATATCACCCACAAGCAAATGGAGCGGTCGAAGCATTTAACAAGATTCTGGAAAATGTGCTCACCAAAGTCTGCAACATAAGAAGGGATGATTGGGACCATAAAATTTATCCAGTACTATGGGCGTATCGCACAACATGTAAGAAATTAACAAGACAGACACTGTTCAGGTTAGTGTATGGATGGGAAGTTGTCATGCCTATGGAATATATTGTACCAAGTTTAAGAGTGGTGGTCATTACAGAAATGATAGATGTTGATGGTGTCAAAGAGAGATTACTCCAGTTAATACATTTGGAAGAAGAACGCTTCATTGCAGGATTCCATCAAAATGTGGAAAAAGAACGACAAAAGGCATGGCATGATAGACACATTAAGAACAAGCAATTTTTCTATTGGAGGCTTGTTCTTATGTATGACAGCAATTTTTTCAAACACCCGTGACAGCAATTTTTCTATTGGTTAGGTCCCTATGTGGTGAAGGAAATCATTGATGGAGGAGCAGTGAAGTTGGAAAAATCAAATGGCATGGAAGTCAGAGGGCTCATCAATGGGAGTCAGTTGAAGCCTTATTTTGATAACAATGACTAAAAAAATAGATGATGATGAAATAATGGTGATGATCACCATGAGGGATAGGAGGAAAGAATAGTGTGACTTTTACACAAGGAGCGGCAAGGGAAGTGTGGCACTAAAAAAAATGGTGTGTTGGAAAAATTATGAGGAAAAATTGTTGAGGTGACAAATATCAAATCCACATACATCAAATCAATTCAAAGCAGATTGCAAGGGAAGTTAAGGGTCACTTCCGCCATTAATATCATGGCATCACAGCGAAAAGGGGTGACGTAGTTGGAACCTCCACATAAGGAGCTAAACCAAGAACCCACGTGATGGTTCCTCTTGTCATTATGCTACTCGATGATGGCATGTGTAAGGATTTGACAGACTACTTGCTACAATGAACCACTACTGATGGTCGATTACCAGCTAGCGTCCTTATAATACCATAGCCGGATTTGTTTGCAAAATACAGAGTGAGTGAAAACCTGTGGAGAATTATGATTACTAAGTGTTACAGTTCTAATGGCCCCATGGGTCCTGTCGAGGAAACTGTAATGATTGTTCTTACTAAGAAGACTATTGTTGGATATGTTCCACTGAAGGCTGGGAGTTGCTTGGAGATTCAGCCAGTTTTGGGCCTCCATGTAGAAGCGACTCCAACCATATTAGTAAAGATGACAATGCAAAGACCCTTTGATGCCAGTAAAAGCAATGTTGCCACAAAGGAGCTGAGCATGAATGAAGAAGCAGTGGAAAGAATTCAAAGACCATAGGACATCCCACCAAAGCCTCTGAGCATAGTTTCCAAAAATTATTTGCCACAGTGTAGAGTGTCCATTTCTAAGAACTGTCGATATGAACGAATGTTCGAACTAAGAGAATAAGAATCAAAGGCCAATGTCATCACCATCATCACTGTAAACTACTGAATATATGGGATGTGATGATGATTCCAAATACATGTTGCACTGGCATACCCTGATGGAGGGAGGTACTACATGAAGAGGATGACAAATCTCACCAGAACTGTATCAAAGAGAAACAGTGACCATGAGCTAGATTGAGTGACTCTCATGAGCTCTGAGGCTTACTCGGATGTCACATACTCATTCATGGGTACCGTCGAGGAAGATTCTGAAGGGAGGAAGGGAAAACCTGGGACGAGCTGGAAGCTGAAGCTAGAAATGAGGACAAAGAACATTGGTATTACCAATAATTCCCTCATCCCCTATGTCTACTCCACTTCACCGTAAAATCATCCAGAAGCATACACAAATGATGGGTCTAAAAAGGAGTTAGTTATGTTGATGAATGAAACTTCCTTATTGATGTCTGCATTTGCAAAAATGATAGTAGTACCAAAAGTATAAAGCCTCCAGCCAGTTGAAAACACATAAGGAACATACAGTCAAACACAAAAGGAACATACAGTCAAACACAGAAGGAACATAAAGTCAGAAGTAGAGAAAGCCACAGGCATAATTTAACCTGTCCATCAAAAGGTGTGTGAGGTAGAAAGAGTCATGTTGGAACACGTCAGTTCTGACCTGGTGGATCACATGCAAAAAATATAAGAAGTGCGCATAGAAACAAAGAAGTTGGTGAAAATCATGGAGGATTTTCAGAACAAAATTAAGACAAGTCATTTTATGGAGCACTAGTTCGTGTGGCTCGGGATGAGCCACAAGTGAGTGTTGGGGGCCTGTTGGACCTTGGGACAGAAGGGCAGAATTCATGTAGAATTTTTCCTAAGTATGGAAGAAGAGTGTAAAGGAGAAGAGGAAGGAGCCATGACATAGGAAATAGCATCAAGGGAAAGGGAAGGATGATGCGACAGACGAAGGAAAGACAAGAAGAAGACAAAGAGAAGGTGTGGGATGAGGAAGTTGCGCCAGATAAGTAAGCCGTGACAAAAGCAAAAAAATAGATAGGAGATGACATGGTAGAATATCGGTAGAAGCATGTGTGCAGATAATGTAACGGTCGGAAAGTGACAGTAAGGCATAACGCTGAGAAAGTGACAGTTCTTAATGATCGTGGGTACGAGCTCGGCTAGCACCGGCAGAAGCCACACACGTGAAGTCATCTTTATAAATCAGGTCGATAGTGCCTTTCATTACGTGTTACTATAATAGTAAAGAAATCCTATTGGATGGTTATATTAAGTCAGCTAAGAAAGCAACTAAAAAGGAGTTTGTAATGAGTTAGTTAGAGTCTGTATCGAGTCGATATTGAGTTTGTAATAAGCATGTATGGGATCTGTATCGATTCTGTAATGGGGCTATAAAAGAAGGAACCCATGTTGTAGTTGGGTTAGACGGATAGCCAGCATGATAGTTGTTTAGCTTAATTGAGTTGGAAGTAACAGGTTTTGGTAGAATAACTTTGTATCATTGAGTGCATCAAAGTATAGGTTCTGCAGTTGAGTGCACAGACAAGTAGAGAAGGTTGAGTCGATCCAAGCTGTGTGTGGATCGCCGGTAGGAGTAGAATAGGAAGAGAAGAAGAGAGAAAATCAAAGAGCATGAGAGGGAGGAAAAGTATATAAAGAGAGAAGAGAATATCTTGAACAGAGTCTGCAGCTTTGTGCGCAAACAAAAGGGGCATCTATTTCCTCATGCCATATGAAGAGCACCTTGTGTTTTTTTCCTGGATGGGTTTCCACGTTACATATTGTGTATATGAGTGAATGATTGAAGTAGCCTAGATATCTATGTGAATTTTGTGTTGAATGACTAGTTTATTATTGTGTTGCAAATGGATAAATGTATGGCTGTCGCATTATGTTAATGAATATGCTTATGATGTATGTTCACTATTTGTTTACATGACTCGCATAAAGAAGGGTTGGATCGTAACTTGGTAGTGAGGTAATATGCAAACCAGTAACCCACCTTCCCGGTCTTCGTTGGAAACCTTGGCATAGAGCCAAGGTACTAAAACACCCTCCCGCACAAACTGTGAAAATGTGGTTCTGGCAGTTACCCATAAAACTGAGATATCTTGGGTGATACGACATATGTATCATAGGTGATGCCGATTGAGCTCTGCTCCATCGGGTCGATATCTTGGGATTTGTTGTGCTGACCAAGAAGGGGTTGAACCTGGGTCCAGCATGATAGAGGGACAAAAAATCCAACAATATGTGCCCTTGATCACATGTTTGACTCACACTGTGGAGACTTGGATTTAGATATTCTACTAGAAATACATTTTTCGTCTTTGATTTTGTTATTCCTGATAGCAATTGTACCTTTTCCAATTATCTTGGAGGATATATTATCTCCAAAAGTAAATTTCCCCTTTTGGTCCCTTCTTAGGATTATGAACTTGTTTGGATCTCCTATCATGTGTTTTGAATATCCATTGTCAACATGCCACAAATTTTGCTTTTTTGTTGCACATATACCTATCATGGATTCTGTCATTTTCTCAACCAATTCCTTTTTTCTTGCAAACCTTTCGTTATTCCTTGTCTTGAAACTTTGTTGTAGTACCTTTCTCTGTAGGAGTCATCTATTTACATTCTCTAGCTATATGTTCATGGTTATTGCATTTGTAACATTCTATGTCATATCTTTGTAAAGGTGCAAAGGAGTTATGGTTTCTTTCTTTTGGATTGTTACTATGTGCATTCTTCTTATATAAATGAAACTTTCCATATGCTTTGCAATTCAGGGATTTATGTCCAAAATTATTACAAGAGAAGCAATGACCAATAAATATATTTTTATGCATGCTTGTCATTGGTATTCTAGGTATCATATTTCTTTTATGTAAAAGAGGAGAAGATTTATGACTGTCCTTCTTTCCAATTGGACTCACAAGTGCAGCAACATAACTCCTTTTGTTATATGCTAATCCAGTTTTGTCACTTGATGTTTTTTGGCCATATAGGATGTCATCTAGAGTCTTAGAGCTATTTTCAAACTTTGATTTAAGAGGTCCTTCATCAAGCTTCATTCTAAGTGGGGTAATTTCTGCTTCAAGTCTTTCAGAGTCTTGTATTCTCTTCTTGAGATGCAATTTTAGGTCCTCTTCAATATTCTTGGCCTCTTGAAGCTAGATCTTCGAATCAGCAATGAATTGGCTTGACTCTTTTTCTGTTGTGTTTTGTCCTTCTTCATAATCAGATAGTTATGTTCTTAATTGTTTGTTCTTCCATTTTCTCTTTATCAATTATTCAAGAGCACTTATGAGTTCAACCTTTAGGTCCACCTCTCCTTCCACATCTGATTCATCATCTAGAGATTGAGTCTTTATTCCCATGAATAGAATTTGTGTTTCCACATCTTCACTATATTCCATGGTGTAAAGGATCTTCTTCTTCTTGTTTCTTGTTTTTCTCTTCACTACAACAAAATACCCTTTTGGGAGTAGTTTTGGCTTGTGACGGTTTTGTTAAACCGCACCCCCCCCCCCAAAAAAAAAAAAAAAATTAGGTTTTTGGGGGCAGTTCTTTAAAACCCCCCCCCCCCCCCCAAAAAAAAAAAAAAAATTAGGTTTTTGGGGGCAGTTCTTTAAAACCCCCCTCAAAAGTCCCGAAAATTGGACTTTTGGGGGCAGTTTTGAAAAAAAAAACCCAAAATTCTAATTCTCAGGACTTTGGGGGGGGTGGGTAGAAAGACTCCCCCTAAAGGTGGCTTGCGTCATTTTTGCTAACCCCCCCCCTCCCTCCAGGTCAAAAACAAAAACAAAAAAAAATTAAGGTATTTGGGGGCGGTCCTTAAAATCCACCCTCAAAAATCTAATTTTCATGACTTTTGGGGGGGTTTAGAAAGACCCCCCTAAAGGTGGCTTGCGGTGGTTTTGCTAAACACCCCCCCCCCCCCCCC